>CAXHJY010000440.1:0-2500 GCA_964016885.1 Eledone cirrhosa | reverse complement strand
ACAAATTATCACGTTTCCCCAAAGTCTTCGGCCCTTATGGCCAAGAAATTATATTGATTATTATTATTAGGGTGGTGGATTGGCGGTAAACGTTAGAGCGTCGGGCACCATGATTCGTAGCATAGATGTATGGCCCTTTATGTTCTGAGTTCAAATCCCACCAAGGTTAGCTTTGCCTTTCATCCTTCCCGGGGCGATAAAATAAAGTACCAGTAATGCACTGGGTCTATATTAATTGATTGCCCCTTTCCTCAAATTACTGGCCTTGTGCCTATAGTAGAAACCATTATTAGTGCTGGTGTTGTTGTCGTTGTTGTTGATTTATCATGGCTAACAGATTGACAATATCACTACATCATACTGACTGACATCTTGTCAAACTCTCGGTTAATATTGTCTGTACAGACGCAACTACACGATATCACCCACTGGATCAGAGCTTGATCTATCACCTGATCGATGTTATCATCGTTATCATCAGCATCGCTACCATTATCGTCATCATCATTATCATTACCATCATTATTATCATTATAATCACCATCACCATCATACACATCATCATCTTCCTCCTTATAATTACACCCCAACACCACAAACACCATTACTACAGTTACCATAATCATCATCATCATCGTCATCATCTTTATCATTATCCCCTCAACACCATTACCACCACTAACACAATTACACTTATCATAATCTTCATCGTCGTCATCATCCTTACCTCCCAACACCACTACCACAATTATCATCATCATCATCGTCCTGATTATAACCCCCCCAAACCACTAATGCCACTACCACAATTACTAGTTATCATAATTATCATCGTAGTAAACATAACGCCACGACCCCGCCCACCCCAGTAGTTGTGTCCATATCTCAATTATCACCATATCATGTGACTGAAACTCCACATCGCTTCTTCTTCTATATTAACATACATCAGTTCCATATCTGTGTGATATCAGCACGGGATATAACTGTTCAACCTTGTTATCATATTCGATATAGGCGAATTACTATAGCCCTACCTTAGCCTGTAGACATCATGGCGACTTATCATCTTCATAGCAATACACCGACAGAGATATAATCATACGTATATCCATATCATATCACTGTCTATGGTCCTATCATGGTGTATCTTTACATCTAGGTCACCACTACGATATCTTCATGTTTATATCCTGTGTCCCTCGTCATAATATCTCTATGTATATATATATATCTATTGTTATATCCGTATGACCATGTTCCTATAACAATGTCGTAATGTTTATGTCCCTAACCCTCTACCAGGATATATATATGTGTGTATGTGTGTACATGTATATATATATATATGTATGTATATGTACACATATATATATATATATATATATATATATATATATATATGTGTATATATATGTATGTATATATGTGTATACATATATATGTATGTATATATGTGTATATATATATATATGTGTATATATATATATATGTGTGTGTTGTATATATATATGTGTATATATATATAATGTGCGTATATATATATATATATATATATATATATATACATATATATAATATATAATATATATATTATATATATATATATATTATTTATTTATTTATATGTATATTTATTTATATGTATGTATATATATATATATATATACATATATATATATACATATATATATATATATATATATATATGTATATATATTTATTTATATATATATATATATACATATATATATATATACTATATATATATATATATATATGTATATATATATATATTTATTTATATGTATGTATATATATATATATTTATTTATATATATATATTATATATATATATGTGTGTGTTGTGTGTGTGTGTGTGTGTGTGTGTGTGTTGTGAAGGCGCATGGCTTAGTTGTTAGAGTACCAGCTTACAATCCTGAGGTTGTGAGTTCGATTCTCAGACCGGGCTTTCCGTCGAGTTACTGAGCAAGATACTTTATTTCACGTTGCTCCAGTTTATTCAGCTGTAGAAATGAGTTGCGATACCACTCGTGCCAAGCTGTATCGGCCCTTGCCTTCCCCTTGGACAACATCACTGGCCTGGAGAGGGGAGGCTGGTATGCATGGTCATTCTTGACCTAAAGGGGTCTTTACAACTATATATATATAAAATACACACACACACATATATATATTTAATATAGAAAAAGGCTTCTACAGGACTAGAACTGTTTCATTCGGGAGAAATCATCATCCTGATGATTTCTCCCGAATAAACAGTTCTAGTCCTGTAGAAGCCTTTTCTATATTAAATATTCATACTCTCCTTTGTATTGAGTACCTTACTGAATGTGGTTACTCCCGATTGAACCCGGGTTAAACTTATATACATATATACATAACAAACAGGGTGTGGTAAGATACCAGGTGTACCATAACGCACCTGAGTACTCAATACTTATGGTAGTAGATTCGGAAATAGGAAAAGAGTCAGGAC
>CAXHJY010000439.1:15000-16076 GCA_964016885.1 Eledone cirrhosa | reverse complement strand
GACTTCAAATTTGAAAAGTTGAATTGGTAGTGGAAAAAATATTAGGGACAGTTATAAAAAGAAAGAAAGAAAAAAGAAAAACGGAGAAAAAGAAGAAATGCATGCAACTAAATAGAGAGAGATAGATATAGAGAGAGAGATAGAGAGAAGAAATTCATGTAAAAAAACAGAGAGAGATATATAGAGAGAGGAAAAAACACAGAGGAAGATAGATATTCTTTATATTAAAATCTAAAAATTCCCTTAATTTACGAACCAATTTATTCAGCTGTTGCAGACATAGATTGAACTCAACATTTAAATATAAATATAAATTTAAAATGTAGTATAAAATGTAGTATATTTACTTAAGATATTTGACTATTTGTGATACTTGGCGATAAATCTTTCGATTCCTTTAATTAATTAATTAATTTTTTTTTTATTTTTTTTTTTTTATTTTAAACCTTTCCGCATGAATATATAATTAATGAGATTAAATAAACTACCCTAAAATTGGCGTTGGTCCCAATCTTTTGAATAGATTTTTAAGCTGGATAAACTTCTATAATGAATATAAGAGCATTTGTAGAATAAGTTTTGAATGATTTCTGATAAATAAGGCTTGGTGAGCAATTTTGGTCCTGTTTGCTTTGACTCTGATTCTATGACCAATATGCGTGGCATACTATGTTCTCTTGCGTCCCTAGATACTCTGTGGAGTGACGAAGATATTCTTGGCGTTTTTAATTTTAATATTGATATCTGTTGTCTACTCTATGCTTGATCGATGATTGTTTTAGATGTTAATGTATATCTTATATGTTTTGTGTCTATATATATGTATATATGTATGTAAATGTATGTAGGGTGGAATCTCTTCTAACGCATTGAAGTTTTTCTTTTCTGACACATTGAAGTTTTTCATGAAATATAAGAATCAGTGCAGCGTATCACCTAGGTTCACATGTGCGTCTTTATTTATCAACTTGAATTTGAGATAACCTTCTCTTTTCTCATTTTTCACGAGAATGCATATATACTTATGTTTGAAGTTTTGTCTCAGATTTTGCTTATAGACCTAAGAATTTTTAAAC
>CAXHJY010000439.1:2500-12500 GCA_964016885.1 Eledone cirrhosa | reverse complement strand
TATATTAGATATATATATATATATATATTATATATATATACATATATTATAATGAAAAATTGAACGGGAACAAAACAGAGAGGCAGTACAACAAATGTTTATTAATTTCACGCTCTTCAGAGTGGGGTGGTGGTGGGGAACGACGTTTCGGGCATAAGGCCTTCTTCGGGTGAAAAGTGTGTGGGAAGAGAGTTCAAAGGGTGTGTTGGGGGTGGTGGAGAGACATATAGCAAAAAGGGGGTGAGAGGAAACGGTGCAAATAAAAAAAAAATAAAGGCATGATCAAATTAAAATGGGGTAAAACAGGTGGTGGAAGGGTGTGGGGCGTGTAGGGGTGGTGGCGGGTGGAGTGGGGAGAGGGAGACGGGGTGTCCGAGCGGGGAGGGCTGAAGGTGGTGTGTGTGTGTGTAGGTGTACGTGTGTGTGTGTGCGTGTGTGTATGTGAAAGCAAAGGTTTGGGGAAGAACGGGGTTGCATGTTCAGGAAGAGGTGTGTGTGGGGTGGGGTGTAGTCGGAGTGTGTGTGCGTGTGTGGATAGAGGGGTGGGGGGGAGAGCAATCCGGAGGCTGAATGTGTAAATATGTGGTGGTACGCACGTGTGTGTGTGGTGTTTAAGCGTGTTGTGGGTGTAGGTGGCGTGTGGGAAAAAAATTTTGTTGGGGTGTGTGTGTGGGTGAGTCATGAAGGTGATTCCGTAAGAAGATGTGGTGGGATGCTTGGTAAAATCCTTGATTGTGGTTGATTCCGGGATCACGGTTCACATACGTGTAAACCGTGAAGAGATTGGTCGGAAGAGGGGAGATGTGGACTGCGCGCGCAAAAGGAAGTAGTCAAGGCAGGAGGAGTGTGGTGTGTCTGTGGTCAGAGGGCATAGCAGCAGTAGGGTAAAATGGTGAGTGTGTGTTGTGTGTCTGTGTGTGCGGGGAGGTGGTCAGAGGGCATAGCAGCAGTAGGGTAGAATGGTAAGGGGGAGAGGATGGGTAGGTGTGAAAGTTGGAGTGAGGAGGGGGTTTGTGTGTGTATTAGTAGGTGTTAGTGGGATGAGCGAGTGTTTGAGAAAGGGTGTGGGTGGAGCGGGGAGAGAAGGGTGTGGGGTCGATGGAGGGAGTGTGGTGTACTGGTGTGTGTGTTTGGTGAAGGGGGTGTTAGTGGGTGTTAGTATACAGGAGGTGGAGAAAAGGTTGAGTGCGGGTGTGAGTGGGGGTCAGTGGTGGTAGGATGTGTAGAGTGGGTGTGTGTGTACGTGTGCGTAGGGTTGGGGGTGTTAGTGATGTTAGTTGCGTGTAGGGTGGGTGGTGTAAGAGAGTGAGTGTGTTCGTGTGCTTGGGGTCAGGGGGTGTTAGTGATGTTAGTTGCGGGGTGGTGGGGTGGATGGGTGGGGGTGAGGGTTTGTGGTGGTAGTAGGGTGTGTGTTTAGTGTGAGCGCGTGTATATATGTGCCGGTGGGTGTGTTCATGTGATAAGGAGGGGGGATGAGAAGAAGGGAGGGATGTTAGTATGTTAGTTGGGGAATGGTGGTCGGATGTGGGGTGGAGTGGAGGTGTTAGTATTGTTAGTTGTGGGGTGGGCGGTGAAAAGGAGGGGTGTGTTAGTTGTGTTAGTGGGGGATATGTGTGGGTGGAGGGGGGGCGGTCGAAAGCTAAAGGAATAAGGGTGGGGAGTTCAGGCCGGGGGGAGTGTGGGTCTGTAAGATGAAGATGGTTCGTTGTTCAACTCTTAGGAGATTGGCGGGTGTTCCGTGGCATTGGAGTAGGCCACAGACTGTGAGATGGCGTGCGGAATGTCCAGGGGCACCAAAGTGGCGCGCGATGGGGGAACTACCACCGAGACGAATATCCCGGAGGTGCTCAGTGAATCTGTCCGCCAGGCGACGACCAGTCTGTCCGACTGGGTTGGAGGAGGTGCAGCGGAAGGCATGCCGGACAGAGAGAGCGTGGCCGTTGGGACCCTGGAAGGTGGTGGTGTTGGTCATGTGGGGACAGGTGTTGCAGCGGGGCCTAGAACAGGGAAAGGAATGGGGGGGAGAAGAGAGCGTGGGTTGGGGGGTAGGGAGCTGTGGACGAGGAGGGTGCGGAGATTGCGTGCGCGTTTGAAGGAGGAGAGTGGTGGGGCTGGGAAGATGTGGGAGATGGAGAGGTCGGACTGGAGGCGTCGGAAGAGGCGGAGGATGGTGCGGTGGTGGGGTATAGTGGAGGAGTGGTAGGTGATGGGGAAGGGGAGACGGTGGGTGGCTGTGCGGTGGCGTGGGGTGAGGGTTGTGGAGCGGTGGACAGCACGGGCGCGGGTGAGAGCGGTGTGGACGAGAGAGAGAGGGGGGGGGGTAACCTCTGCGGATGAAATGGCTGACTAGGGAAAGGGCCTGGGACTCAAAGTCGGCATCTCGGCTACAGAGGCGGCGGATCCTGAGGAGTTGGGAGTAGGGAATAGAGCGTTTAGTGGGGTGGGAAGAGGTGAAGTCGAGGTAAGAGTGGGAGTCGGTGGGTTTGAAGAAGGCAGAGGTGACGAGGGAGTGGTGGGAGGGGTAGAAGGCGACGGAGATGTCTAAGAAGTGGACGTGGGTGGTGGAGATAGAGGTGGTGAAGTGGAGGGAGGGGTGGAAGGAGCAGAAGAAGGAGAGAAAGGAGTCGAGCTGTTCTCGGGTGAGGGTCGTGGCTCCGATACAGTCGTCGATGTAACGACCGTACATTTCGGGCGTGGGGCCTGTGTACTGGGCAAAGATTTGGGCCTCAACATGACCAACAAAAAGGTTGGCATAGTTTGGGCCCATTCTTGTACCCATGGCTACCCCCGTGACCTGTTGGTAAAACTCACCCGAGAAGGAGAAACAATTGAGGGTGAGGACCAGCTCGACGAGGCGAAGGAGGGTGGGGGTGGAGGGAATGGGGAGGGGCGAAGGTCGAGGTAGTGTTTGAGGGCGCGTAGGCCGTCGGCGTGGGGGATGACGGTATAGAGGGACTTGATGTTTAGGGTGAAGAGGAAGGGCTGTGGGCCGGGTGGGTAGGTGAAGGAGTCGAAAAGGCGCAGGGCATGGTTGGTGTCGGAGATGTGGGAGGGGAGGGTGGTGACAAGGGGGGCGAGGATTGAGTCGAGAAAGGCGGAGATGAGTTCGGTGGGGCAGTTGCAAGCGGAGATGATGGGGCGGCCGGGGTTGTCGGGTTTGTGGAGTTTGGTGAGGAAGTAGATGGTGGGGGTGCGGGGGATGCGGACGATGAGGTGGGAAGCGGTGGGGGGGTCGGAGGGAGGAGGAGACAAGGTGTTGGATGGTGGAGGAAACTTGTTGTTGGTAGAGGGGTGTGAGATCGGAGAGTAGATGGCGGTAGAAGAGGGGGTTACGGAGCTGCCTGAGGGTTTCGGCCGTGTAGAGGTCCGCGCGCCACACCACCACAGCGACTCCCTTGTCCGCCGGTTTGATGACGATGTCATCTCGGCTACGGAGGGAGCGGAGAGCGAGGAGTTCGCCCCGTGAGATGTTATTCCGTTTGGAACGGTGGCGGAAGTCGAAACGATTTACGGCGCTACGGCTGGCATCGACGAACGCGTCCATGGTGCTAAATTGCCCTGGGCCGGCGTCCAAGAAGATGGTCGTCGGCCCAGGGCGAGAAACGGGTCTGGGGCGTCCGGAGCCGGTGGCGTTCGGCCGAAATGTGCCTGTAGCTTCGTGCCACGCACGAATCGCTCGACTTCCGTTCGGGTGCGGAACTCGTCGCTGTGCGGAGTGTGGGGTATGAAGCGAAGGCCTCTACTAAGGAGTGAGCGCTCAGATGCGGAGAGGGGGAGGTCAGGGGGTATGGTGACAACAAGTGGTGGGGTTTGGGTGTGGGGGGAGGGAGGGTGTGGTGGAGGGGGGAGATTGGGTAGGGGTGTGTTTCGAGGGAGGGGTGGAGAGTGGTGGGCTCATGGGGATGGGCGGGTGGTGGTAGATGGGTGTGGTTGGGAGAAGTGAGTATAGCTTGCGGGCTTTGGTGGAGGTGAGGAAGGAGAAGAGGTCGTGGTTGAGGTTTTGGATGAAGGAGAGGATGGCTTGGGCGAGGAGGGAGTGGCAGGTGGTGTTAAGGCGGAGGAGGGTGGTCAAGTTGGCGGAGGGTGGAACGGGAGGCGCGGATGGTGTTGCGCATTAGGAGGCGTGAGGATCGGGTGAGGATACGTTGCGTGGAGGGGGAAGTGGCGGGGGAAGTGTGGAAGTTTAGACGGAAGCCGAGGGGGATAAGGTGGAGGCGGAGGTAGTGGCTGAGGAAATGGATGTGGCTGGAGTGCCGGGTTTTGGCGAAGAGAAGGTAGGAGAGTTGAAGGGCAGAGGGGAGATAGCAGGGTGGGAGGAGGGGGTGAGGAAAAGTTTGAGGCTGGTGTGTAGTTGGTGGAGAAAGGATCTCAGGCTGGGCATGGGTGAAAGAAGGGGGAGGGATGAGAAAGCATTTACAACATTTACAAATGCTGTTTTCGACGGACCAATTCCTAAACAAGAAAGATGAACTGGTTACTGCATGTAAACACAGATTACGTAGGACTTACCTCGCCCTCAAACCCCATAATGACCCTGGGAGGTAGACTAGGGCTATAACACCCCACTTGCCGATTTTGTATTGGGTAACCCCTGCTTGCTAAGGGAGACGTAAGATCTTCTTTTATATTTTTTTATCGCTTCCTCTATATTTCCTTCTTCCCCCATCCCTCCCTAGTCCACCCCAGTTCTTTTCCTTTATCGTCGTCTTTTTCTCGCCCACCCGAAGCAGTCACTCGGTCCTTTGTAGCCTCAGTACCCCCACCCCCTTCCCCTATTCTATGATAGATTTGGCCGACTCTGCTTTTTATAGCAGATGTGTTAGACCCCGGATACTTGCCCTCCTTATCCGACCGCTGCATCTTTTTTCCGTGCCCTCTATATTTCTCAGTGGCATCTTTGCTTTAATTTCTCGTCTGAATTAATTTTCCGTATTTTACTTTTACTTCGTACGAACTTTCATGTAGCTTGTATAAGAACTTTTGTATCTTGGCGGTACCCTTAGAGTTAGTATTAGTATTCTTTTTCGGGACTCTGAATTATTTTTTCGTACTAGTTTACTTTTTTGCACTGGGTGGTTGCTGGCCTTGTGCATGGGGTAGAAACTATTATTAATTATTTCGTGGTAGCTTCTTTAGTATTTTGGCCCCTCCTTTGTTGACCCGTCACCGTATGATATACGTACTTATACCTCTTAAAAGGGTCTCTTTTTTATTCCGTCCCACATAGTTTATATTTATTTATTTATTTACTTATTTATTTATTTAGCCTAGCAATAGCGATAGACTTAGGTCGTAGTAACCAGAAATTGTTGTTTTTTTTTACATTTATTCGCTTTTTAACACTCAGTATTTTCTTTATATTTTTACCCTTCATTGTTCTACCTACTGTTTCGACTTCCTCCCCCTCCCCCACCCTAGCATCTTCTTTGACCTCACGCCCAGCTGTAGCCGGCACTACCAACGCATGAATGGGTCTACTCCACCCCTCTCCCTCTTTCTCCTACTGGCAGGTTTAGATACCCCTTCCCCCCACTAATTTGCCATCATAGAATTATTATGTCTCAACTACAAACTTTGACTTTGTGACAAACACTTTGACCATATATGGAATTACCCCTTGAGAAGCTCGGCTATTCAAATACCAGGATAAATTTTCATTTAGTCAAGAATTAGCCGTCGAAACGGCTTGAGCTCAGCCGTCGAGGTCTTACGCGTTCCTATTACCCACTCTACTACCCTAAGTATTGAGTACTTTGGTGCGTTATGGTCCACCTGGTTCCTTACCACATTTCCTTCGTTATATAATATATATAATATTTATATATATATATAATATATATATATATATAATATATATGTATATATATAATATATATATAATATATATGTATATACATAATATATATATATATATATAGTATATATGTATATATATAATATATATGTATATATATAATACATATGTATATATTTAATACATATGTATATATATAATACATATGTATATATATAATACATATGTATATATATATAATACATATGTATATATATAATATATATATACATATATATATATATATATATATTATATATATATATATATATATTTATTTGGTTCCTTTACCGGTTTCGCAGTTCTTCTGCTTTTCCAAAGAAAAACCACAGACCCTCCATCTCAACTCACCTTTTGAAAAGCAGAAGAACTGCGAAACCGGTAAAGGAACCAAATAAATATATATATTTAAAAAAAAAATAAGACTCCAGTTGCATTTTCGATTTCATCTCTTTTTCTCTCTCTCTCTCTCTCTCTCTCTCTCTCTATATATATATATATATATATATATATATATATATATATATATATATATATATATAAACAATTAAGTTAAATCATAGAAAAAGCATATAACGATATGTGCTTTTACGATTCTCTAGAAAGGCCGGAAGATAGGTAAATATTGCTGATGAGATGTAACAACATCGAAACTAGTTCAATATTCCTTGTCTGGATTTCTGGAGAATAGAGGAAAGGTGTTTCCTCAAAAACCAGTATGACTCTAAAAACCGGTTTGTCTGTGTGTTTACATACAGAATAGCTGGACACTCACAGTAAAGTGACCAGTGAAAAACTCGGTACATCTACATATGTATACGTGTGTGTATTCATATGCATACTAGTATTTCAGTATACATATGTGGATGTTCATTTTTAACTTAATTGTTTAAGCGTCAGTCATACAAAAGTGAGTTACAAACGAAACGAAATTTAATTTCGTTTCGTTATTTGTTTTTATATATATATATATATAATATATAATATATATATATAATACATATATATATATATATATATATATATAATATATATATATATAATATATATATAATATATAATACATATATAATACATATATATATATATATAATACATATATATATATATATATATAATACATATATATATATATATATATATATATAATACATATATATATATATATATATATATATATATATAATACATATATATATATATAATACATATATATATATATATAATATATATATAATATATAATACATATATATATATAAATCCTTACTTACATTACTATTGCTATATTTTTATATTTTTTTAATAATACATATCAACAATTTCTTTCCAACGCACATATTATTAAAAACCTTTAAATATTATTCTTAATACATATTAACAATTTCTTTTCATCGCACATATTATTAAACCCTTCAATATACAAACCTGAACTTAACATTATTTTTCTCTTCGTTCATTTTCAAATTCTTTTAATTTATATATTATCTTCCAACGGTTTTTCAACCTCTCTATGTAAAACAATATATTTTTTCTCAGTTATAAAAGCTATCTCTCTCTGTATATCACCCATCTCTCCTCCTATCTCATTCTTCCTCATTATACTCCTCCCCCTCCACTTTTTACTCTCATCTCCTCCTCTTTTTCATCCTTTCCAACCTCCCCCCCACCTCAACATTTTTTTTCCCAATATCACACATCAATCTAAAACTACTTTTCATATGTTGATTTAAAACTGCACTATTCACAAGTGTGTTTTAACCCTCATATCATGTCTCCCTATTTTATCTGACGAAAACGCAAATGTTATTGTATGATGATATTTGTTTTTGAAATGCGCATAATAAAATACATGGAACCCTTTTAACCATCTTTTGATCTTATATATTATTTATACTCCAGTCCTACAAACTGTAGAGTGCTTCTTATCCGATATCTGCATTGCTTTATTGTACTACAATAAAACTCACCTCCTACATTTATATATATATATATATATTATATATATATATATTATATATATATATTATATATATTATATATATTGGCAGTATCGGTAGAGGGTCGGGCGCCATGCTTTCCAGCATAGTTACGTCCCTTTACGATCTGAGTTCAAATCCTGCCGAGGTTGACTTTGCCTTTCATCCTTACGGGGTCGATAAAATAAAGTACCAGTAATGCATTGGGTAATTGCTGGCCTTGTGCCTAAAGTAGAAACAATTATATATATATATATTATATATTTATATATTATATAGATATTATATATATATTATATATATATATTATATATATATATATATATATATTATATATATTATATATATATATTATATATATATTATATATATATATTATATATATATATATTATATATATTATATATATATATATATATATTATATCATCATCATCATCGTTTAACGCCCATGTTCCACGCTTGCATGGGTTTGGACGGGAGTTTTCCCACTTGAGGCAAGAGTGGTTGTCTTGCTCGCATAGGACTGTCTGGCGGGTTTTCTACAGCTGGATGCCCTTCCTAACACCAACCACATTTACAGTGTGGGACTGGGAGGTTTTTACCGTGTTGCCTACACGGCCACATTACAGCGTGGACTGTGTGTTTTTTTTGTCGTGACACCTACACGATCTCATTTGTTTCGGCCTGGATGTTGTGGCACCAACATAACTTTACATTGAAAGGGGCGGTGTGGATGGGGTGGGGTGTATTTTGTTAGAGATACCTACTGACTGTAGTAGGTTTTAGTTTGTATTTAGGTAAGGCGGGTCTTCTCTATTACTGAGTGCCGCCAAAGATCTCGGTCCAGTGACATTGTCTTGGAGAGGTGTAAGTGTGTGAGGTCGGAGTTTATCGGGTCGTCCCAGGTTTTTCTGGGTCTGCCTCCTCCGTGGCTACCGTCTATCTTTATTGCCCTGCATTTTTTATACAGCTGTCGTCTTTCATGCGCATTACGTGACCATACCAACGTAGCCTTCTCTCGAGTAAACAACATCTGATCCCTCTTATTTCTAATTTTTCCCTTAGTTCGTTTATGCTTTGCCGTTCGCGTATATTACTATTACACATCCGGCGGAGCATGCAAGCTTCGTTCCTCTCTTGTCTACGTATATCCTCTGCGCACAATACCCAGGTCTCACTGCCATGCAACATTGCTGTTCGTATGCAGGCATCATACAGCCTGCCTTTCATTTTTAGGGAGAACCCTTTAGCGGCTAATAGTGGTATAAGCTCTCTGAACTTTTTCCATCCAGTTCTGACTCTAGCTACTGTACTTTCAGAGCACCCTCCCCCACTGCTGATTTTGTCACCCAGGTAACGGAAGCTGTCCACTATTTCTATAGAACCCTCTGCGCAATTGAAAGAGCTAGTATTTGTAGGCACTTGCCTGCTACTTATTGCACCAGAGCACCGGCCACATGTAAAATCTATGTTCTTAGTTAGCTTACCTATGATCCCATTACATCTTTTATGCACCCATACTTTGCATTTTGGACATAAAATGGAGTTTCTACCTACGCCTTTCCTACACACTGAGCATGGCCATTTCCCGGAAGGGACCGACGCCTTATTTTCTTTCCTACAAACTAGAACTTTAGTCTTAGCCAGGTTAATTTTAAGGCCTTTTGATTCTAGGCCGTGCTTCCATGTTTGGAATTTCTTCTCTAGCTCGGCCATTGATTCAGCTATGAGCGTTAGATCATCTGCGTATAGGAGTTCCCATGGGCAGCTGGTCTTGAACTCCACTGTTACAGCCTGAAGGGCAATAATAAATAGTAGGGGGCTAAGAACAGAGCCCAGATGAACACCAACTTTTACGCTAAACACTTCACTATATTCGTTGTTAATTCTAACCTTGCTGACTGTTTCTTTATACATGGCTTGTATAGCTCTCACAAGCCATTCATCAACACCTAGTTTTCTAAGAGACCACCAGATAATGGAACGGGGGACTCTGTCGAAGGCTTTCGCCAAGTCGACGAAAGCTAAGTATAGGGGTTTACTTTTAGCTAGGTACTTCTCCCGTAGTTGTCGTACAATGATAAGAGCGTCTGTGGTACTTTGCCAAACCCGAACTGCATTTCATCTAGATCGATTCTCTCTGATTAGTTGCGCTATTACTTTTTCCGTGACCTTCATGACCTGGTC
>CAXHJY010000438.1:15000-17592 GCA_964016885.1 Eledone cirrhosa | reverse complement strand
TATATATATAATAGATATGTATATATATATGTATGTATATATATATATGTATATATATATATATGTATATATATGTATATATATATATATATGTATATATATGTATATATATATATATATATATATGTATGTATATATATATGTATATATATATATATGTATATATATGTATATATATGTATATATATATATATGTATATATATATATATAAGTATATTATATATATATTTATATATATATATATGTATATATATATGTATATGTATATATATGTATATATATATATATATATATATATATATATATGTATATGTATATATATGTATATATATATATATATATATATGTATATGTATATATATTTATATATATATATATGTATATATATATATATGTATATATATATATATTTATATATATATATATGTATATATATTGTTATATTTGGGGAGGGTCATATTTGCGTAATATTGCCAGAATTAATAACAGAACACACTCACTGTTTGGTTGGTTTTCGCTTCTCGCTGTCTTTTATATATATATATCTGCGATCTAACTTACTCGGTCCTCAATGTTGCCATTGACTGACCGGCGGTCAAAAATAATACAGATACAATATAGACAAACACATATATATATAGTTTACATAAATCTTTCGTTGCACATCTGCAACATCGTCAGTGGTGTTATATTCATTGTTCCTCCTGTTGTGTTGTATGTCTACGCCATTTTTTGTTCAGTCTGTCTATATATTTATTTATTTATTTGCTTGTTTGTTTATCTTATTTTATTTTGTCTTCTTTGCGCATGCGTTTGCGTGTGTGTATAGTGTTATGTGTGATGTGTGATGTGTGACTAGTGTGTATAGTGTTGTCTGCTGGGTGACTAGTGTGTGTTTATGTGCTTGTGTATGTATTTATTTATCTTATTTTATTTAATTTAATTTACTTATTTATTTATACTTCTCTTAGGTCAGTGTTGTTTGTTTGGGTGTTGTTGTTGTTCCACTCATTCTTTCTGTTTAGCTTTGGTCTTCTAATTTCTATTTCACTGGCCTCTCTGATTTGCCTATCTGCTGGGTCATTCCTATGTTTAGATATTATTCTAATTTCTATGTTGTCTATGTTACCGTCATGATGTTGTCTAGCATGTTCGTATAGTACTGACCCGTTTTTTCGTCCTTTTAGTTCCCCCCAGTGTTGGTCTATCCTTTCACCTATGCTACGAGCTGTCTCACCTATGTATGTTGTTGTCGTGTTTCTGCAAGTACCCTCTGTACATCTTATGCTATAGACTACGTTTCTAGTTTTACAGTTTATCCGGGGGTTCACCTTACATATGATACATTTCCTATTGGTACAGTGGGTTTTCTTAAAAGGGTAGGTTTTGCTGATCAGGGATTTTATGGTGGTTCCTGGCTTTTCTACCACCTTTATTTTTAAGTGGGTCTTTCTCAGGGCCTTTCTACACTGGTTAGCTAATTTCCCTCCAGGGGTGGCGTCCACAAACATGACACTCTGATATCTCTAACAATAGACTACCTGTATTAGACACAGAACTCTGGATTAACACTATAGACGAGAGAGCCCAAATTCTCCACTCACACTATGCTAAACCCATGGCCTCCAAATACCTGATACTCAAAAACTCAGCAATGTCCAGTAGTGCTAAGTTTAATATTCTGATCGCAGATTTGGTACGAGTGATGAAGAATGTGTCCAGCATGTGCGACCCAACAGAAATGGAAGGACACATCCAACACTTCATCAACCGCATGCAGTTCTCTGGCTACAACCAAAGAGACAGAGTCAGAGTATACGAAGGAGCCATGGAAAAGTATAAGACCCTCATAGAACTGGACATGAAAGGAATTTGCCCACTATACAGGAGCAAATCATGGAATAGCTTAGATAGGGCTAGACATAAGATAGGGAAGGCCACATCATGGTACGACAACCAGAGATATCAGAGTGTCATGTTTGTGGACGCCACCCCTGGAGGGAAATTAGCTAACCAGTGTAGAAAGGCCCTGAGAAAGACCCACTTAAAAATAAAGGTGGTAGAAAAGCCAGGAACCACCATAAAATCCCTGATCAGCAAAACCTACCCTTTTAAGAAAACCCACTGTACCAATAGGAAATGTATCATATGTAAGGTGAACCCCCGGATAAACTGTAAAACTAGAAACGTAGTCTATAGCATAAGATGTACAGAGGGTACTTGCAGAAACACGACAACAACATACATAGGTGAGACAGCTCGTAGCATAGGTGAAAGGATAGACCAACACTGGGGGGAACTAAAAGGACGAAAAAACGGGTCAGTACTATACGAACATGCTAGACAACATCATGACGGTAACATAGACAACATAGAAATTAGAATAATATCTAAACATAGGAATGACCCAGCAGATAGGCAAATCAGAGAGGCCAGTGAAATAGAAATTAGAAGACCAAAGCTAAACAGAAAGAATGAGTGGAACAACAACAACACCCAAACAAACAACACTGACCTAAGAGAAGTATAAATAAATAAGTAAATTAAATTAAATAAAATAAGATAAATAAATACATACACAAGCACATAAA
>CAXHJY010000438.1:5000-10000 GCA_964016885.1 Eledone cirrhosa | reverse complement strand
CACTAACCGAAACGCACCTGACAAGCAGTATAGCAGATGCAGAAATACATATACCGAAATATACTGTATTTCGTTCGGACAGGAAGGAGAGAACTCATGGTGGGGTTGCTCTGTATATCCGTGAAGATGTCACACCAATTGTACTGTTGACACATTCAAACTCAGTCTGTGACACACTGATAATACATATGAAGCAACTACAGACGGTAATATGTGTCACATATCGGCCGCCCGATGCCCCCAGTCATGAGGGTAAATTTGAGGATAGCCTAAGTAGGATAGAAGAGGTCCTTGACAAACTGGACCAGGGTCTCAACATCCTACTGCTGGGAGACTTCAACCTACCAAAGGTCAAATGGCCTGAGGGCCACCTCCTCCCTGGAATGACGTCAATAGAACAGAGACAGACGGAATCCCTGCTGGCCCTCACACACAGGCTGTTCATGGAGCAAGCAATACTCCTCCCAACAAGAGGCGAAAATGTCCTGGACCTCTGTTTTACAAACAACGAAGTGCTCATCCACAATGTAAAGGTGACACCAACAATTCTCTCGGATCATAACTTGGTAGAGCTAATGATATGTGGTCCAAGAGAACCAACAGAGACAAAACCACCAAGAAGCTCCGGGACGCTATCCAGCCTTAACTTCTACGGGGCTGACTGGAAGAAGATTAAGAGTGAAATCCGGAAGCAAACATGGAGTGCAAACATCGCCACACAAGACACTAACACACAATTTCAACACTTCATGACAACGATACACACCATATGCAAAAAGTGTGTCCCGGAGAAAGAGGCAAACAGACACAAAAATCTTATTCCCAGAGATAGGAAAATCCTTATGAGACGTAGAACTAAACTCTCAAACCAGTTGAATAGTCAACAAAACCAAAACAAGAAGGAATCCTATTTGAAACGTGCACTACTTGACACCGAGATTGCACTCAAGCTTTCACATGAGAATGAGAGGGCAAGGAAAGAGAACAGGGCCATAGAAAACATTAAAACAAACCCTAAGGCCTTCTTTAAATTTGCAAAAGAAACTGCCTCAGTACACTGCAAGATTGGACCACTCTTCCACACGGACGGTTCATTAACCGAAAATTGCCAAGAGATATGTGAAATACTGAACGAACAGTACAAAAGTGTCTTCACATGTCCACTGAGGCACATGCAAATAACGAAGCCAGAGGAGTTCTTTGATGCCACAACACTACATCAAGAAATGGCAACCATCAACCACATAGACATAACGGAGGAGGATGTGGTGTACGCCATTGATGAAATTAGAACAGACTCGGCTGCTGGACCTGATGGATTCCCAGCAGTTCTCCTAAAAATATGTAAGCGGGCCTTAGCAACTCCACTGAAGATGCTCTTCAGAAGCTCCTTGGCTAGCGGTGTACTACCCAGGGAGCTGAAAGAAGGCACAATATGCCCGATCCATAAAGGAGGTAGTAGAGCGGAGGCCAAGAACTATAGGCCAGTCTCCCTGACGTCGCATATCAGTAAGGTCATGGAGCGAGTCGTCAGAAAGAAACTAATCACTTTCCTCGAAGAAAATGACCGTCTGACTAGCACGCAACATGGCTTCCGCCCAGGAAGAAGCTGCCTTACACAACTGCTACATCACTACGACTGGGTACTGAGACAGCTACTAGACAGCTCACATGTAGACGTGATATATCTTGACTTTGCGAAGGCCTTTGACAAGGTCGACCACGGAATGATATGTCACAAACTACACGGACTCGGCATAACTGGAAAAGTAGGTGAGTGGCTGCATGGCTTCCTGAGGGACAGAAGCCAGGCAGTCGCAGCAAATGGGGCCCTCTCGAGGGAAACACCGATAACAAGTGGGGTGCCTCAGGGGACAGTCCTGGGACCACTACTGTTTTTGGTGGCTCTCTCGGACATGCCCTCTGTGGTGCATGCAACAACATCCCTCACTAGCTATGCTGATGACACTAAGGTAGCACAGGCAATCAAAAACCCGGCTGACGCTGCCCTCTTACAGCAGGATCTGGATGCCATATACAGATGGGCGGAAGAAAACAACATGCAGTTTAATGCTGGCAAATTCCAAGCCCTACAATACAAACCTGCAAACACAAACACAAATATAGCGGAACACAGCTACACAGGACCAGGAGGGACCGATATCCCCGTGTCAAAATCGATACGAGACCTGGGCATAGACATGAGCGATGATGCATCTTTTTCTTCACACATCATGAAGGTGGCGACAGCATGTAGACGATTCGCTGGCTGGATCTTGAGGACTTTCCTTACAAGAGATCGAGACACCATGTTGACACTGTGGAGGACTTTTGTCCTAAGCCGCCTGGACTACTGCTCCCAGCTGTGGTCACCCCATAGTGTCAAACTAACCACAGAGCTTGAGGCAATCCAGCGAAGCTACACCAAGAGGATTGCCAAGATGAGGGAGACAAGCTACTGGGAGAGGCTGAAGGAACTGAACCTCTACTCCTTGGAGCGAAGACGGGAGAGATACGCAGTGATCTACATGTGGAAAATCCTGGAGGGACTAGCACCAAACTTTGGCATTGGGAGCTGGACCAACCGTCGAACAGGACGTCACTGTGTGGTGCCAAAGGTCCCGTCTTCCACATCTAGAATAAGGAGCAGGTATTGCAATAGCCTGGGATTCAAGGGCCCTCAACTCTTCAACAGGCTGCCGAGGCATCTGCGGGACTTGCATGACGTGGAGGTGGATGTCTTTAAGAAACATCTCGACACCTTGTTATCCAGGATCCCGGATGAGCCCACAGCAAGACACGAGGGAAACCTAAGGGCAGCAGCAACAAACTCCCTCCTACACCAGTGGCCAACCTATACAGGCTGGAGATAAAATGTGTAGCAACAAGGGCGGTGCCCCAGCATGGCCTCAGCCGGATGGCTGAAACAGGTAAAAGAGTAAAAGAGTATATATTTATATATATATTTATATATATATTTATATATATATATATTTATATATATATATATATATATTTATATATATATATATATATATATATATATATATATATATATATATATTTATATATATATATATATATATTTATATATATATTTATATATATATATATTTATATATATGCAAAGTTTTATTTAAATTGTTGGGTTACAACGAGTAAATATTTATAACTGATATAAAAGCACTCAACAAGTATTTGGAGTATATTTACGATATTAAATAAATGGAAACTATATTTATAAAACCATATTTATTTCATTATATATATTTCAGGGATATCATATTAAAAATATGGTATGCCTTCATCAGACAAAATACAATATAAACAGTCTTATAAATAGATAGATTTGACATACCTTATACTTCAACTTCCATTTAAAAAGTTGATTTGGTAGTGAAAAAATGTTAGGGACAGTTATAGAGAAAAAAAGAAAAGAAAGAAAGAAAACGAAGAAAAAGAAGAAATGCATGTAACGAAAAACCGAGAGAGATAGATATAGAGAGATAGATAGAGAGAAGAAATTCATGTAAAGAAAAAACAGAGAGAGATAGATAGAGAGAGAAAAAACAGAGGGAGATAGATAGAGAGAGAGAGAGAGAAGAGAGAGAGAGAGAAAAGAGTGAGAGAGAGAAAAAAATAGAGAGAGAAATAGATATAGATAAAGATAGAGAGAGAGAAAAATAGGTAGTTGGGCACCAGTTGAATGACGTATCAATGATACATTTATTTATTTATTTATTTATTTATTTAGTTATAGTATTAAGGTAGAGAGAGATATATGTGGTTATGAGAGAAAACAGCCGTTACATAGAGATAAAAGAAAAATATCCAGAGATAAACGAGGCAGATTTAAAACACTATGTTTCATCAATCTAAAATATCAATTCGTATGAATTAGGTATTATAATGTAAATATCAGTATTCATGAATGAGACACGTATCAATAATGTGTGAAAAATAATGATCATATGTCTAGTTTAAAATTCCTAGGTTTATAATCAGAACTGAGATAAAACTTTAAAAAAAATACATAAGTATATATGCACTTTCATGAAAAAAGAAAAGAAAATAGAAGGTTATCCCAGATTCGACACTATAGACATCCATGTGAATTTACGTGATCAACTCTGCAAATTCTTATTTCACATGAAAACATTCTCATTGTGCTATAAAAATTCTAGTATACATATATGTGTACATACACACAAATATATATAGAATCTACATTAATTTTAAGAATAATATTCTTGCCTTTAAATTAATGTAGATTCTATATATATTTGTGTGTATGTACGATAGGTTTAAAATTTAAAATTATCGTTCAAGCATAGAATAGACAACAGATATCAATATATCAATAAAAATATTATTAAAAATATTAAAATTATTTAAAAATATTAAAAAATATTTAAAAAAATATTAAAAAATATAATTAAAACGCCAAGAAAATTCCCAGAATATCTCGGGCCGTAATACACACAGAAATCTACCCTTCAAATTTATTTGACAATATATTGCCAAGTTCATTATAAGCATCAGAATCAAAAGCAAACAAAACCAAAATTATTCACCAAATCCTGTCTAGCAGAAATCATTCCAAAAGTTTAGGATACCCATTTGAACTACAGATGGTCTTATATTTATTATAGAAGTTTATCTAGTGTAAAATTTATTCGATATATTTGGAGCATCATCTTTTAGGGTAGTTTAATTATTCATGAAGAATGTTTAAAAAAAAAAAAAGAAATCGAAAGATTTATCGGCGAGTTTCATAAATAATTACAAATCTTAAGTAAATATACTACATTTAAAATTTATATTTATATTTAAAAGTTGAGTTCAATCTATGTCTGCAGAATTAAGGGAATTTTTAGATTTTAGTATAAAGAATATCTCCTCCGCGCAGAGGTCACATGTCTCAGAAGATGAATTAAAAGGAATCCCTCTTGAGACTATATTCCAAGCCGTCGAATATCCAACGTTATCATGCTTAAGTT
>CAXHJY010000437.1:255000-262500 GCA_964016885.1 Eledone cirrhosa | reverse complement strand
ACGTGTTCCTACGGCTAGGTAGTTTAGCTAAATTTGAAGCTGTGATGTTATGTGCAAGGTTAGGAGTCGTAGAGTAAGAAATTTTAATAGTATTTCTATTAAAAATTTTACTATATTTATGTGTAGGGGGAAAATGCTTCGTAATAAGGGAAAGAAAGAGCTTAGCTAATGGTGTGGCCACCTCCATATTATATGGTGGGTTATACCAACAAATGCGACGGGATCTATTTCTTCTAGGTCTATTTTCGTACTCTGTATATGCTACCTTATCGACAAATCCACTTCGAGGAAGAGCTTCATTGTAATAAGTGGAATGGTCGTTGAAAATACGCTCGTTGGTGGAAAGACAGGAAAGCCTCAACGAAACGTTTCTTACCAGGTTCTTGGTTATGCTGGCAGGATGGTTGGAATGCTTACTTATGTAATTAAGCGTATCATTCGGCTTTCTATACGGGTAATACAACCCTGGAATTTCAAATTTGGCGGTCATTCTAGCACGGAGGGGTACCATCGCTGGACATTAAGATTGGTAAGGTTTTTTTTATATCGATATTTGTCGGGCATCCACTTATGATTTATAAGGGCCCACCTACATATATTCCTACGGACTATGTGTAGGCTTCTACATAACCAGGACATTATTTTCCCAATTTGTAGAAAACTTATAATGAAACGATCGTTTGGAAAGAGAGATGTATTTTAATTATGTCTCATATAAAATAATACAACTGGCTATCCGCAAAATACGTATAGTTAATACGCCAAACGTATAATTGGGATTATACTAAGGTATATCCTAATGTTTGTTGAGTGAGACGGAAGCCGGTCGGAGTATTGCTTAAAGCTTTCTCTGGTAATGTATTAAATATATGTATATATATATATTTACTGGCTTCTGTCATGAGACTGTATCCGTAATTGGGTAATACATTCAAGGGCTTTAGATTATCATATGGATGTCAGAATTCGTTTTGTATATATCTATTAGTAGTAGCAGCAACTTACATGAGACATTGTAAACAACAACACTGGATTATAGACTTGAGTAAACATAAGCACACATACACATAATAACATATGCATATCCATTAACCAAATGTCTTTCATAAGGTATTAGTAAGCGTTAGACAATAGTAGAAGACAATCCCCAATCCTCATATATATTAGAATATGTCTTTAAAATACTATAGTATGTAAAGCATTCAAACATTAACAGAATGAAAACTCAATACTGGTGAGAAAAGTGTAGAAATTTATTTTCCAAGTAGAAAAATGGCAGTGACTTTGATGTTTCTGTTTAGTCTAAGCTGAAACTTCGAAATCACTACCAATTTTCTATGTAGAAAATAAATAAATATATGCCCTGTACAATCTGTATAATAGTTGGTGATAGGAAGGGCATCGACCCATTGAAAACTTGCCTAACAAAGGGTTGGGAGAACTCTTCAGTTGTGCCATAGACATGACAACTGCTCTAGTGTTGGGGACCTACATGATAAATGTACCCAGTACGTTCAGTGAAGTGGTTGGTGATAGAAAGGACATTTATCCATAGAAAACCTATCAAACAAAGTGTTGGGAGGACTCTACAGTATCATCATGGACATGACAACTTTCTTAGAGTTGGCGTTACAATAAAGTACATTTGATAGAGTGCCACTGCTTGAACACTGAGCAGTCTGTGATTACACCTCCAGCCCTTGCTAGCAGGGAAAATAGTCACTAAATGATGAAGATGATAATGATGATGACACACACACATATATATACACATAAGTATTGAGTACTCTGGTGCGTTAGGGTCCACCTGGTATCTTACCACACCTTCTTTGTTATATCATCATCACCGTTTTACATCTGTTCTTCCACACTAGCATGGGTTAGACGTGTTGTCCTGTTGTGGGCAGTGTCCAGTCGGCTGACCTTGTCTTGCTCATACAGGAACTGATTCTGGCTTGATTTCTACAGCTGGATGCCCTTCCTAACACCAACCTTATTTACAGTGAGTGCTGGGTGCTTTTTTCCCGTAGCACCTACACGTCTACTTTACAGTGTGGGCTGGGTGCTTTTTTGCCATGGCACCTCCATGACCACTTTGCAGTTGGGTGGTGGCATATTGTCTATATGCTTCAGCTTCGGCTTGTACCAGGGGGAAGTTGGGTCATATATAAATATATATTTCAAAATATTCATTTTGACTATCTATACAATTTCAATGACCATGTTAGTAAGATTACTTGTTCTAGTTGTCTATTCAAAAAATATCAAATGTGTCGCAATATTTTCCTTTGTATCCTTGTGAAATCTGTATTCATACATTCATTATAAATATTAGACATGTGTAATATTATGTTGGCATTTGTTTGTCAAAGATCAATGAATTACCTATATATTCAGTTCACTTCATTTCCAATTTCAATAGTTGTGATAACTTATAAAGCCAATCTTCACTGGCGCAATATAGATGTACAAATTCCATAAATGATGTATATATGTATGTGTGTGTGTGTGTGTGTGTGTGTGTGTGTGTGTGTGTGTGTGTGTGTGTGTGTGTGTGTGTGTGTGTGTGTGTGTGTGTGTGCGTGCGTGCGTGTGTGCGTGCGTGTGTGTATGTGTGCATATATATCTTAATAGAAAAGAATGATAATGATGTATATAAAATTGATAACTCCAAATCTCTCTCTCTCTGATATATAAATATAAATAAATAAATAAATATATATCTATATATAATATATAATCATCATCACCGATTGACGTCCATTTTTCCACACTAGCATGGGTTAGACAAGTCCTGTTGTGGGAAATGTCAGGTCAGGTGAACATGTCTTGCTCATACAGAACTGATATATATATATATATATATATATATATATATGTCCTACCCATGCTAGTGTGAAAGATGGACGTTTATCGATGATGATGATATCTATATATCTAAAACAGAGAATATTTGTCTGTCTGTCTGTCTGTCCAATCACTAAAACTCGAGAACCACCCAACCGATTGTTTTCAAACTTTACACATGTAATACTTATGGTCCTGTGAGTGTTTTGAGCCAAAACATTTCAAATTTTCAATGCCCTACGGACCGGATTAGGCGATTTAGCGATCTCTCTCTCTCTCTTAGTCTTTCTCTTTTTAGATAGATACATAGATATAACGTTGGACCCTTATAATATCTGTCTGTATGCCTGGCTATCTGCATTACGACATTATGACGTAGCTGTGTGTGTGTGTATATATATATGTATATATATAGTGTGTGCATATATATATATATATATATATATATATATATATATATATATATATATATATATATATATATATATATATATATATATATAGTGTGTAACGTTTTTCAAAATATTTACTTCTGCGTTCACAGATTGATTTTTTTAGTTTCAGAAGATCCCGTTAAGGGTGAAAGCAGCAATTCTTTGCTTAAACAAAGTATTTATTTCACGATAAAGTATTGATTTTCTTCGCATGGAAAAAAACCTTCGTAATCTACGACAAATCTTTTTTATAAGCACAAAATGTAGGCACCATCCTGAGGCCGAGGTATTCCGTACTTCTCTGTACTGTTATATATATATATATATATATATATATATATATATATATATATATATATATATATAATGTATAATATATATATATGTATAATATATATATAATGTATAATATATATATATATAATTATATATTCGTGTACAGATATTTTTGCATACACAATAACAAAATATAAACAAACGTATTTATTTCACAAGGCTCGATAAGGATAAATACATATCAAATATATAAGAACCCTAGAGCAAATCCCGAGCAACGCCGGGCCATTCTGCTAGTATATAATAAAATGATTAGATTTTAATAAAAAACATGTTAACTCTGCAATATATTGTCTTATTACTTGTGGTTAATATATTGCAACCACATATTAAAAGCTGTTCCTGCACATGGATTTACAACTGATTGATTCATATGGACCTACTGAAGATTGGCAAGAATTAACTATTGAAATTGTGTGCTGTACCTATCACAAGTATTTATATCTATGGATACCATTGATACGGGGTTACCTGATTAAGAATTTCTACATCAAACTACTGCTACAGAAAGTAGGGAACAAGGTGATGTATCTGTGATGAAATAACTGCCACCACTACCACCACCACCACTTAATATAGCATCACCACCCAGAAGAGTTAAGTATGTAACACCCTTCAAACTTGTTTTAATCTTTAAACTACATAAGTACTCCAGCCCTTTTCAAAATAAGCTTAGATTAGATATTATGTAATTTAGCACCTCTATTAATAAATTTGATTTCTCATGCAAGACTAATAATAACTTATACGAAGTGACCATAAATATGATCAGCTACTACCTAATAAGCTAACTATGAAATATAGAAATACTAACAGTGATATATACAAAAACATTAGGTCAGATAAGAAGATTGAAAGTCTAGTTAAGCAGAAGACATTCACAACCTTGAAAGAATTCAAAATATACTTCATAAATAGCCCTACATGTACACTCATAAAACTCACTGGGATTGATATTTGATTAGTAAGCAAAAACACTCTCTGTAACATAAATCAACTGAGCAGCAACAGTGGAACAACTAGCTGAGTTATATACTGGTTTAAAAACATTATAAATAAATGTGGAGTATGAACCTCTTGATATCAAGAACTTTACTGAATAAGTCCATAGAATCTATACACACATGCATATATAAGCATATGTGGAGACAGCATGGTGGAATGGTTAAGAAACTCACTTCACGGGAGTTTGACTCCTCTGTGTTCGGACTTGGTGTACGTATATGTGCATGTTTACTGTCTTATCATTTAGACTATATTATTTAGTCAAAACATCATGGTAAAGTCTTTTATATTATGTATAGACTAGCTGAGGTACCTAGCTTAGCCTGGGTAAACATAAGAGAAGATGAGTAGAAGAGAAAAGGATTCTACTGTATGTTTGTCTGGTTTAGAGTATGAGGCAAGATCGAGGTGTGTTGTGACAAAAAAACAAAACACACACACACAAAAACCAGTAAAAAGTCTTCCAAAGACACCATATTCTTCAACATAAGGGTTTGATCCCATCTTCGACAAGTATCATTTATATTAGCCTCAGGTCAACTGAAGCCAGTCAGATGGACTGTACATGTAATTTAAAGGGGCAACTTTGTCACATGTGTATCACACTGAATCTCCTTGAGAATTATATTAAGGGTACACATGTCTGTGGAATGCTCAGCCACTTGTACGCATTAATTTTCCAAGCTATCTGTTTCTTTGATCGAAAAACTGGACCACTCATTTCTGACGCCAACCGAGGTTCATTCTGTTGACAGATGCGCACAAACACACGCACGCACATATATATGTATATATATATATATATATATATATATATATATATATATATATATATATATATATATACATACATATATATATATGTCCTGGGTATGACATTAAACTACATCCAGTGGCAAGGCTCCAGTTCGGGAGTTCAGGAGATGTGGGGAATGTGGAGTTACCCCTTAGTTGTCATGACTCCCAGGTCTGCCCTGGCCCGGGGTGGTAGTACCTGTTAGGGCTCCATTTATGGGTTAAATAACTACCTTATTCGAGTGGCGCCAGTAAGGTATTGTCAGCCATTGAAAAGAAATATGGAGAGTCGATCTAACAGCACTAGGGTTAGAGCCCCTAATTACGCTGTCAAGGAGCAGCCTGGTCGTTATGACTCTGCTGGCTTAGAGCCACAGAGAGGGCCAGTGGATGATGGATGAGCTGTCTCTGAGACAAATATAAAGAATGCAGTTTTGTCCTGCAGAAGAGCCATCAAAATGGGCACTTTGAATTTGAGGACTATTCGAACGCTGGAGAAGAGAGAGGAGTTGGGACATCTGTTCGAGGAGAGTGGTATACAGATACTTGCGATCCAAGAACACAGGATTCTACACGATGAGCCCGTGAGGAGTGTGATGATCGGGAGGAAGAGCCAGCTCATCACTACATCGGCAGTGAAGAACACAACAAATGCTGCAGTGGGAGGAGTGGGTTTTGTGTTCAGTGCAAAAACCAATCTGTTGGTGAGGGAAATAATGCCTATCTCCCCGCGAGTGTTGAGGGTGACCTTCAATGGAAACCCAAGACTGACAGTCATCTCAGCCTATAGTCCAACCGAGAGGGACGATGATGTTAATGCCGAGGAGTTCCATGAGGAGGTGTGTAGAGCTGTCAACACCACTCAGGCACACAATATCCTGCTTGTTTTGGGGAACTTCAATGCACATCTGAGTAAGGAGGGCAGTGAAGATCCTTGCTGGTACTTCCATAACAACACCAACCGAAATGGAAGACTACTGAGAGACACCCTGCTGGAGGCGAACTTGATGGCGACCAACCTAGGGTTTAGGAAGAATCTGGGGAAGATGTGGACCTACATCTCAGATATGCACCTGTCCAAGTCCCAGATTGATTTCATTCTGGTGAGGAAAAAGTGGCGGAATAGTGTTCTGAACACGGAACCATACAGCTATTTCAGTACACTGGGTAGTGACCACCGGCTTGTTATGAGTGAGGTCCGCGTGAGCTTAAGAAAGAGCAAGGCTCAGCCCCGGAGAACAATCTATGACTGGGGAGCTTTCAAGGAAGATGATAAGCTACAGGAGAGGTTCACAGTGGAAGTGAGAAACAGGTTTAGTGCTCTGTGTGGAGAGTCAGAGGAGAGAGAGATTGGATGGACTGAGGAGAGTGTGACGAGAAGGTACGGGCACTTCACCAATGCAGTGGCGGAAGCAAGTGAAACCCTGGTGCCGAGGAAAAAGAACAAAGGGAAGCACGTCAGCTCTGCAAACCCAAAAGTGTGTGCAGCCAGAGAACACCTGAAAGCTGCCAGGGACCAATTCTATGCTGATCCTACGGAGGAGAGGATGGAGACTGTGGAGGTGATGAGGGAAGAGCTCTGTACCGCTTACACTGAGGTCAGAGAGGAGGCACTGATAGAGAAGATCAGAAGTGTGGAGAGAGCGGTTGACAGATCTGGATGTAAGGAGAGCTGGATGATCATCAACGAGATCACAGGGAGGAAGAAAAGGTGTTCGAGTCAGATCCAGGGAACGGGGCCCGAGGATAGGAAGAGGAAATGGCTAGACCATTTTAGGACCCTACTAGGAGAGCTACCCTCCACAGCCCAGAGCACTGGGGAGATCAGGCGGCTGTTTGAGGAACTGGATGTTGAGACAGAGCCCTTCACCAGAGAGGAGCTTCAGAGAGCCAAGAAGAAGATCAAGGAGGGCAAGGCTCATGGAGAAGATGGAGTGGCATCAGAGGTGATGAAGAGGTGTGATTTTGATGATATCATCCTGGGGTTCTGTAACGGGGCACTGGAGAAAGGAGTTGCCCCGAATCAGTGGCGGATCAGTAACATCGTCCCAGTGCCAAAGAAGGGAGATCTCTCTAACACCAA
>CAXHJY010000437.1:232500-250000 GCA_964016885.1 Eledone cirrhosa | reverse complement strand
CCGCACACGCGGGACACATCTCCCATCACCCGCACCAAACCCGCAATCAGAAACAAAATGGCGTAGGACAGAACAAAGGAGAGGCACGGAGACAAAGAAAGGAATCCCCAGTCACTGAAGAGGTCACAGAGTGTGTGACGAAAGGACTATGACTATATATAAACAACTATCTGGTTGTGGAACCAACCAACCAACCAGAAATTTATAAATTTATAAATTTGTAAATTTATAAATATATAATAAATTGAAGTGAAAGCAACTGGTGCGTGTGTTTCTTATTGGCAACATGACCCTCCCAAAGTATAACAATATCGGTTTCAACACACGATTTCAGATAAAGAATCTTGCTAAACAAATTCAGAAACGATATATATACATACATATATATATACAATATATATATACATACATATAATATAATAATAATGAAATTATTGTGTACAGTGCTCAGGTGCACTACAACTCATCAAAGGTGCATGTATAGTACATAGAATAATGTACAAATGTCAGGAAAATGAACAGTGTATGAGTCATGATATAATAATAATAATAATAATGAAATATTGTGTACAGTGCCCAGGTGCACCAGAACTCATCAAAAAGTGCATGTACAGTACATAGGACAATGCACAAACATCAGGAAAATGAACAGTGCACGAGTCATGATACACACATGTGTGCATGTGTATGGAAGGGGTACATCAGGTGTAGTTTTGGCGTATTTCGGGAAGCATGAGTGTCTTAAAGGATGCAGTGTCTCGGCAGCTAACAACTGACGCAGGCAGTTTGTTCCATGCTTCAGCAACTCTGAGCGTGAAAAAA
Source organism: Eledone cirrhosa (assembly GCA_964016885.1). Lineage (NCBI taxonomy): Eukaryota > Metazoa > Mollusca > Cephalopoda > Octopoda > Eledonidae > Eledone > Eledone cirrhosa. The sequence continues at coordinate 249,178 of CAXHJY010000437.1, read as the reverse complement.
TGTCTACAAAAGTCATGGGAGCTGTACTGTTTTCTGATTTTGTAGGCATGTCCACGTGTGTTAGACACATGGAGATCAAAAAGGTGCTCAAGGCTGCAATTGGCGAGATGGTTAATAACTTTGTGGGTATTTACCAAGTCCATTGCCAGACGTCGGAGCTTCAATGAATCCATGCCCAGGGAAGCAAGGCGTTCAGAGTATGGTAGGTGTCTGATGGAGGATATGCGCTTGGTTGCACGTCTCTGAACAGTTTCCAGGAGGTCAATGTTCTGAGCAAGATAGAGGTTCCAGACTGATGATGTGAATTCCAAGTGTGGTCGTACCATAGCTGTAAACAGTTTTAAATAGATGGCTGGAGAGCGGCTAACAAAGGTCTTGCTGAGTGATGCCAAGACACCCTCGGCCTTCTTGACAATCTTAGAGACATGCTTTGTCCAACGCAAATCGCTGCTGACAGTAATGCCCAGGTCATGTTCACAAGAGGACTTCTTGATATCAGTGTTGTGGAGGGAGTATGTGGACGCTGGATTTTTCCTCCCAAAATACATGGTGGTACACTTGCCCACAGCCAGATTCAGTTGCCAGTCTGTGATCCATTGCTGCATTGTGTCCAGGTCTGATTGTAGGAAAGAGTTGTAGATTTCAGGATCAGTCCTTTTGATTTCAAGGTACAGCTTGATGTCATCTGCATATTTCAGTACCGTGGCATTCTGTAAGTTGGCATCTATGTCATTAATATATGCCACAAACAAAAGGGGACCAAGAACAGATCCCTGTGGTACACCAGATGACATCTCATATGGTGAAGAATGCTGTCCTAGAACCGTGACTACTTCTTTTCGGCTGAGAATGAAGGATTTCAACCAGTCGAAAAGATCATCCCTCACACCCATTGCAGAGAGTTTTGCCATAAGTATTTTGTGTGGCACAGAATTAAAAGCCTTAGCAATATATATATATATATATACATATTGTTATGCTTTGGGAGGGTCATGCTGCCAACAAGAAACACACGTACCAGCCACTCTCACTTCAATTTATCACAAATCAAATCTATAAATTTAGGAATTTACAAATTTCCGGTTCGTTGGTTGGTTCCACAACCAGACGATTGTTCATATATTGTCAAAGCTCCTTCGTCACACACTCTGCGACCTCTTCAATGACTGGGGACTATTTTCTTTGTTCTCCCCTTGTGCCTCTCCTTTGTTCTGTCCTACGCCATACACCAAACAAGATGGCGTAGGACAGAACAAAGGAGAGGCACAAAAAAACAAACAAACAAACAAAACATATCTACATACATACATATATACACACTCGTGTGTGTGTGCGTATACATGCATATGTACATACATATATACACACTCGTGTGTGTGTCTGTATGTATACATGCATATGTACATACATACATTAACTATTTCATTTTCAAGTACTCTGAATAGATTCACTGGGTCGATATTTTGTAGCCTACAGATATATTTCACGAATACAATTTAAAAAAAAAAACATTGCAATTGAAACTAAATAGATTATGATAGAAATTTTACTTCTTTGAGGAGAAGCAGCTGAATTTTTGTTTTTGTATTTTTTACTTCTATATTTAGTTACATATTTACTTATTTATGTAATTCGGCACTGTTTGGATCTATGGTTGGTGCCATTTATATTCATTATATATGCCATCAGCATTTCATAATGAAACTCCTTGTAAATTCTTGTTCTTTTTTAATGGTGTATCGTATGTTTGTGAGTGGAAAGAATCTATGAAGGGCTGAGCTAGCATATCTAATTCCACATATACAATTAAAATTGAAAGTTTATAGCTGATAGTCAAGAGGAATATTGTTGTTTTTGTTCAACCCTAGGTCAGTCCTGATAAAGTAGACCTATCTTCAAATGTGTTCCAATTATGACTAAACCATCTTTTTTGTCCTAATATATCTAGGACTAGATTATTCAGCATGTCTTTTAGGGTGGAATTTGTGGAAGAATTGTCTGTTCTTGCCAGCTGATTTAGTGACCACAGAATGGCTCCCTAACTGGTTTAATTATATTGTTGTTATTTAGTCCAAGGTAAACTCTGATACAACAAAATTATTATCAAAGTCATTCCAGCTATGACCATCTCACCCTTTTTAAGTATTCAGACAATCTATTTAAAACTAGATTATCCAATGCAGTTATTTCTTTTTCAGGATAGTAGAGTGTTATTAGGAGTGTGATTTGACTACTATTTCTACTAGCTGGAACAGCTAAGCAGGACATACCTTCGAAACCTTGATAGTTCAATAGGAAGTGTTGCATTAGTCTCAATCCAACTACATCAAGGTGTAAAAATTCATCATGTTTATTTTTTCTATTTTGATATTTTTCTTCATTTCTCTCCCCTTCCAGTTTTATCTCTTTTTAAATGTTATTGAGAAATGCAACAGAAATTAAATTAATGCTAAAACGTTTAGCAGAACTGACTTCCATATAACTTTGTTTGAAAAAGGATTCAGACTGCTTCAAATGTAGAGAAATGCTAAATTATGATTTCATGTTCTTTTTTTGTTCATCATCATCATCATCATCATCATCATCATTTAACGTCTGATGATTTTGTTCTATATGTATATTCCTGAATGGATGAGTATTCCAACTATTTTATCAATGGAGTGGCTTAGTTATTAAATTAACATGTAAGTGGTTGATTATTGCATAGGCATCTGTTCTCTTAATGTAATTCTCAGGAAAAGTTAGTATGAGATAGTATGTGACAAGGCTGGCTCTTTGAATTATTGGTATAATACGTCTGATGGGCTTTCAAACAGTTTTCATCTATACACAAAGTGGCTTAATTCTGTGGTAATAAAGACTTTCCCAAGATGCCACACAGATTGAACCAAAGAAAACTGAACTATTTAGTTATATCTATATCAATATATCGTCATCATCACCGTTTAAAAACCATTTTTCCACGCTAGCAGAGGTTAGACGGGCTGTCCCATTAGAGGCAAGTCAGGTTAGATGACCATGTCTTGCTCATATAGAACTGTTTCTGGCTAGGTTTCTATGGCTGGATGCCCTTTCTAAAGCCAACCACATTTACAGTGTGTGCTGGGTGCTTTTTGTCATGACACCTACATGACCACTTTACAGTGTGTGCTGGGTGCTTTTTGTCATGACACCTACATGACCACTTTACAGTGTGTGCTGGGTGCTTTTTGTCATGACACCTACATGACCACTTTACAGTGTGGGGCTGGGTGCTTTTTGTTGTGACACCCACACAACCCCTTTACAGTGGAGGCTGGGTGATTTTTTGTTATGATACCAACATAGTTTTACAGTGTAAGGGTGGTGTGGTCAGAAGTGGGTGGGTGGGTGTTGGGCCATGGGAGGTGTATGGAAGGGGTATAGTGGTTAAGAGGTGCCTACTAGATGTCTGTTTATGATATCTAGATTGTGGACCTCTATTCCCGTTTTGCCATGCTCTATGTTTATTACATAAATAACTAATATATAGCAGTCAATTCAGAGACAACCCCACCTCCTGCTTCCACAAAATACAAGCCTCTATGCAGTCACTTGAACTGCCATAAATAGAAGCCAAATCACACCCAACCATCATAAAATGAAGAGTCATATATATCTAGTATAATGTAGTTCTTGGCCAAAATGGGGTTCTGCCAAAGGGTCTTTGGTGTAACGTTACTCAATAAAGTGCATAGCTTTGAGATCAGAGAGTCATTCCAGGTAGAGCCACTACTTCTCCGAATTGAGAGATTACAGCTCCAATATTATGAGCATGTGGTTAGAATATCTCAGGAAAGAATTGCTGGACAGATTTTATGGGCAAAACCAACAGGTAAGAGATCCAGGGGTAGACTCCAAGCAAGATAGTTGGATAACATCCATGAGCTTGTCTGGTCATGCTTGGGAATCCAGCTGAATCAGTTGGAGACAGTTGCTTCTGACATGACTCACTGGAGGGAGTGTTTGAGGACTGTTCCCCCACAACCCTCACAGGAATAAGTGGGTGAATAAGAAGAAGAATGTAGTTCTTGATATATTATACCTTTAAAAAAAGACTAGATGATCAAATCTTGAATGCTTCTACTCATAAATCTACTCAGTCAAGGCTGATAATAGCAGTATTACCTTATGTCTAGACAAAAGTAAAAGTAGTCAGGACAAAAGTTAAATTAGATATATTCTCTCTCAGAACTGAATCTCTAACACTAAATTTCATTTCTTGATTGAAATCATTTTACTTGTTAACATTCATCTATCTTACAAACAATCTTTACTTAAAGAAAAAACCCGCAAAAAATCATCATCATCATTTCACCATCTCATTTACACTTCTCTATAAACCAGACATATTGTTCGGAAGTAAGATATCAGAGAAATCATTGATTAAATGTCTGAGATGAGTTATTGTTATAATCATTACAATTTTTCAGACTATTAACCTCATCATTAAAGATGAAAAATGTTTTATTATTTATATGTTTTATTATTTATATATTTTATGATTTCTTGATAGGTTTAATCTCTGATCATTATCAGGTGTCTTATCCCAAGATGTGTACATAGTATTTGGCAGGATTTAAACCTAGAACTTATAATTATAAAACAAGGATAACACTTTTATCCCCCAGTCCACTGATACATTTTACATGCTCCCTGTCTACCCAAGTTTTTTTTCCAGTTACTAATATGTTTTAATACAAAATAAAAAAAATAATAGTAACAATAATAAGGATTTCGATTTTTGTTTTGTTCTGTTTTATTGATTTGTTCTAGTCATAGAATTTTGCCTCAAAAAATGTTCTCCAACCCATCCCAGCCTGGAGAACCAGACTAAACATTATATATGTAAGAGAGAGAGAGTACATGTCAGTTGATGCTATATACAAATGAACATCTCCTGCAAATGGTCATCATGCAAAATTCTATATAAAATATAGTCTATTTCATGCCAATAAAATGCCAGTTATGAATGAGTATCACTGATGAAAGATTAAGTAATCTTGAAACAGCACTGTTTGGCAACTCTTTTATACATTCACAGAGGAAAATAGAGAAAGTATTTTTTTCCCCGTTATGAAAAAAATAGTTTTCTTCAGCAGCGAATTATTATATGTTTTCATATACTCCTCCATTATATCAAAATGCTATCTTACTGCTACCACCAATTATATATATCTGTATAGTAATGAGTATAGCAAGGAATTTAGCGTACAGGTCGGTGTCCACCAGAGCTCTGTTCTTAGCCCTCTACTGTTCATCATAGTCCTGCAGGCAATAACAGAGGAGTTTAAGACCGGATGCCCATGGGAACTCCTGTATGCAGATGAGCTCACACTTATAGCTGAATCTATGGTAGAACTAGAGAAGAAATTCCAAACTTGGAAGCAGGGACTAGAAAGAAAGGGTCTCAAAGTCAACCTGACAAAGACTAAGGTCCTTGTAAGTAGACGAGAAAACAGAACCCAGATCCCCTCAGGGAAATGGCCTTGCTCAGTATGTAGGAAAAGTGTAGGTAGGAACTCCATTCTCTGCCCCAAATGCAAACAATGGGTACACAAGAGATGTAGCGGGATCTCAGGAAGCTTAATTAAGAATGTAGGCTTTACATGTAGCAGCTGTGCTGGGACAGCAAGCAGCAAACAGCCACAGGAAACAAGTACCACCAATCTCTGGGAGGGCTCTGTAGAAACAGTAGACAGCTTCTGCTACCTAGGTAACCGAATTAGCAGCGGAGGTGGGTGTTCAGAAAGTACAATAACTAGGGTAAGAACGGGATGGAAGAAGTTTAGGGAACTACTACCACTGCTAGCTGCAAAAGGCTTCTCCCTCAAAATGAAAGGCAGACCGTATGATGTTTGTATACGAACAGCGATGTTGCATGGTAGTGAGACCTGGGCGCTGAAGGTGGAAGACTTACATAGAAACAAAGCCTGCATGCTCCGATGGATGTGTAATAGTAATATACACGAACGGCAAAGCATAAATGAATTGAGAGAGAGACTGAGCATAAGAGGAATCAAATGCTGTGTGCAGGAGAGGTGGTTGCATTGGTATGGACATGTGATGCGTATGAAGGAAGACAGCTGCATAAAAAGGTGCAGGGCACTAGAAGTCGATGGAAACCACGGAGTGGGGAGACCCAAGAAGACCTGGGATGAGGTGATAAAAGCCGACCTTACCCAATTACACCTCTCAAAGGCGATGACACATGACCATGACCTCTGGCATCATGCAGTAATACAGAGTACCCGACCTCCCATGGGTACAAGCTGAAGCTGAAGCATATAGACAATATGCCCCCCACACCCTTCCACTGCAAAAAAGCACCCAGCTCACACTGTAAAGTGGTCATGTAGGCACCACGGCAAAGAGCACCCAGCACTCACTGTAAATGAGGTTGGTGTTAGGAAGGGCATCCAGCTGTAGAAATCAAGCCAAAATCAGTTCTTGTATGAGCAAGACAAGGTCAGCCAACCAGAAACTGCCCACAACAGGACAACCCGTCTAACCCATGCTAGCATTGAAGAACGGACGTAAAACGGTGATGATGATATATATATATATACACATCATCATCTTCATCATTGTCATCATTTAACATTTGTTTACAGGTGTCCTCTCAGATTGAGTCAGTACTCAAGCAGTAGTTACTCACCTATCAGACAGGCTGACGATTCAATTCTTGCTTATATACATTGCCATGCTCTAGTGAGTTTATCTTATCATAACACCAGCACTATGGAGGCTGTCATGACTTTGATATAGTTGACGAGTCCTCCCAATCATATATATATATGTGTGTGTGTATGTGTATGTGTATGTAATCTTCTTTGCCTATAAATACTTATTCCTGTAAGGGTCATGGGGGAAGAGTCATCAAAGACTCCTTCCAACAGATCCTGTCAGAAGCAACCATCTGATTTCCAAGCTATTCACTCTATATAAACATGTAAGTTGATTTATTCAAACATCATTGCTGCTATGTTGTAAGGAAATAAATGAATAAACTTATATAATACCCTATTATAAATATTGAGATTTTCTGCTTTTGTAGGCTTCTAAGATCACTAAATCAGTACACAATCTTGTTGTGTGCTCACACAGAAGTCAAACCATAGATATTTCAACAAAGAACATTGCTATACCCAATGGAAAGACTGATTTTAAATACTTTCTCCAAAAATCAAACATCTTTGTTAGCCATCTAAAGGCTCACTCAATAACTCACATCAGAAAATTGTTTTCAACAAAGATGAGATTCCACATCCACAAAAAGCTTCTTTGGATAAAAATGCCTTTACTTACCAATCTCTCAAAGGAATTTACATTCCTGAATGAAGATAGTAAATAATATCTTACCTATAAACAGAAAGAGAAAAGTTTTATATAAGAAATGAGTTACATATAAATTCATTACAAATGTATGTAGATGGTAACAGTTATATATAAAATGACAAGAAATGTATCCTTTGCTTTAAAGGGTTTTAAGGGAACCATACATAGTTTATATTTCCCAATGAAGCACTAGATGTTGCTGTCAAATAAATGGTGAGGTGGTTAAGTGCTTAAGGCACATTCAATTGATATTTTTCGTAACACAAAAACGACAATAGCTTATATTGTATTGACAGGAAACTATTGTAAGGCAGAGATGTATACATAGCTGATTTAATCAATATATGCACATAATTATTTCATTGACTCAGAGTTGAGAAAGAAATTATATATATGAAGATGATGCAATCAAGTTGAAACTTTGAAGTCACTGCCATATTTCTACCAGCTAACATTTTCCCCCTCTATGCATCACTTTGTTTGTGCGTTTTCTTCTCCTGGTGTAACTGGCCCTCTTTGTCACACATTGTTTGACTTAAATGTTGTACATTTAATTCTATACATCATCATCATCCTCGTTTAACGCCTGTCTTCCACGCTTGCATGGGTTTGGACGGGAGTTTTCCCACTTGAAGCAAGAGTGGTTGTCGCGCTCACAGAGGACTGTCTGGCGGGTTTTCTACAGCTGGATGCCCTTCCTAACACCAACCACGTTTACAGTGTGGAACTGGGAGGTTTTAACCATGTTACCTACACGGCCACATTACAGCGTGGACTGTGTGTTTTTTTGTCGTGACACCTACACGACCTCATTTGTTTCGGACTGGATGTTGTGGTACCAACATAACTTTACATTGAAAGGGGTGGTGTGGACGGGGTGGGGGTAGTGGGGCGGGGTGTATTTTTGTTAGAGGTGCCTACTGACTGTAGTAGGTTTCACTTTGTACTTAGGTAAGGCGGGTCTTCTGTATTACTGTGTAGTGCCAAAGATCTCGGTCCAGTGACATTGTCTTGGAGAGGTGCAAGTATGTGAGGTCGGAATTTATCAAGTCGTCCCAGGTTTTTCTGGGTCTGCCTACTCCGTGGCTACCATCTATTTTTATTGCCCTGCACTTTATTATACAGCTGTCGTCTTTCATGTGCATCACGTGACCATACCAACGTAGCCTTCTCTCGAGTAAACAACATCTGATCCCTCTTATTTCTAATTTTTTCCTTAGTTCGTTTATGCTTTGCCGTTCACGTATATTACTGTTACACATCCAACGGAGCATGCAAGCTTCGTTCCTCTCCAGTCTGCGTATATCCTCTGCAAACAATGCCCAGGTCTCACTGCCATGTAACATTGCTGTTCATATGCAGGCATCATACAACCTGCCTTTTATTTTTAGAGAGAACCCTTTAGCGGCTAATAGTGGTATAAGCTCTCTGAACTTTTTCCATCCAGTTCTGACTCTAGCTACTGTACTTTCAGAGCACCCTCCCCCACTGCTCATTTTGTCACCCAGGTAACGGAAGCTGTCCACTAGAACCATCTGTGCAATGGAATGAGCTACTATTCTGTGGGCACTTGCTGCTACTTATTGCACCAGAGCACCGGCCACATATAAAATCTATATTCTTAGAATACTTGGGTGACAAAATCAGCAGTGGGGGAGGGTGCTCTGAAAGTACAGTAGCTAGAGTCAGAACTGGATGGAAAAAGTTCATAGAGCTTATACCACTATTAGCCACTAAAGGGTTCTCTCTAAAAATAAAAGGCAGGTTGTATGATGCCTGCATATGAACAGCAATGTTACATGGCAGTGAGACCTCGGCATTGTGTGCAGAGGATATATGCAGACTGGAGAGGAACGAAGCTTGAATGCTCCGCTGGATGTGTAATAGTAATATACTTTATATACTGTGTAATAGTAATATATCTTTTATGCACCCATACTTTGCATTTGGGACATAAAATGGAGTTTCTGCCTACTCCTTTCCTACACACTGAGCATGGCCATTTCCCAGATGGGACCGGTGCCCTATTTTCCTTACTACAAACTAGAACTTTAGTCTTAGCCAGGTTAATTTTAAGGCCTTTTGATTCTAGGCCATGCTTCCATGTTTGGAATTTCTTCTCTAGTTCAGGCATTGATTCAGCTATGAGCGTTAGATCATCTGCGTATAGGAGTTCCCATGGGCAGCCGGTCTTGAACTCCACTGTTATAGCCTGAAGGGCAATAATAAATAGTAGGGGACTAAGAACGGAGCCCTGATGAACACCAACTTTTACGCTAAACTCTTCACTATATTCGTTGTTAATTCTAACCTTGCTGACTGTTTCTTTATACATGGCTTGTATACCTCTCACAAGCCATTCATCAACACCTAGTTTTCTAAGAGCCCACCAGATAATGGAACGGGGCACTCTGTCAAAGGCTTTCTCCAAGTCGACAAAAGTTAAGTATAGGGGTTTACTTTTAGCTAGGTACTTCTCCTGTAGTTGTCGTACAATGAAAAGAGCATCTGTGGTACTTTTACCTGACACAAACCCGAACTGCATTTCATCTAGATCAATTCGCTCTCTGATTAGTTGCGCTATTACTTTTTCTGTGACCTTCATGACCTGGTCGATTAATTTAATGCCTCTATAGTTACCCATATCTAGGGCATCTCCTTTACCCTTGTAGCAGTTAATGATGATACTGCTACGCCAGTCCTTCTGAACAACCCCATTCTGTATGACTTGGTTTACTATCTGGGTGACCATAGTGTGTCCCACCGTTCCAGAAGCTTTCAGCATTTCAGCAACTATTTCCGAAGGCCCAGCCGCCTTACCCGTTTTCATATCTTTGATTGCCTTACTTATTATACTACCTTTGACTAACACTGCTGGTCCCTCTATTGGATCGATGTGGGGGAGACTGTCTTTCTCCCATTTATTCTCCTCATTTAGTAGCCTTTCGTAGTGACACTTCCAAGCTACCTTCTTATCAGCGTTAATAATATTATGATATAATAATAATATTATTATTATTCAGTTATGAATACATTTAGGTATCCACCATGTTAAGAACAAAAACAAATTTTGTTTTTTAATTTTTGACAAAGCCGGCTGCAAAAGTCACTCGGTATGCAAATGAGGCTAATCAGCCGATATATACTATATACTCTCAGTAGTTCCAGTGGGTAACAGAGACGAGAATACACAATCTTGATAAGGAGCAAACACCCCAAAACAATTGTTTTCTCTCAGCTACCGCTGGAACAGGATGAAGTTGTTCATCTAAAAAACACACATGATGTTTGTGAGGCTTTTTGCTTGCAAACAAAATAAATATTAATTGGCAGTATCGGTAGAGGGTTGGACGCCATGCTTTCCAGCATTGTTACGTCCCTTTATGGTCTGAGTTCAAATCCCGTCGAGGTTAACTTTGTCTTTCATCCTTACGGGGTCGATGAAATAAAGTACCAGTAATGTAATGGGGTATTTGCTGGCCTTGTGCCAAAAGTAGAAACAATTATGATATTATTATTATTCACTCATGAATAAATTTTATTTTGTTTTTGTCTTTGATATAATGAAAAAAATGGCAACAAGGAACATTGACCTCCTGGAAACTGTTCAGAGACGTGCAACCAAGTGCATACCCTCCATCAGACACCTACCATACTCTGACACCTTGCTTCTCTGGGCATGGATTCATTGAAGCTCCGACGTCTGGCAATGGACTTGGTAAATACCCACAAAGTTATTAACCATCTCGCCAACAACAACCCTGAGCACCTTTTTGATCTCCATGTGTCTAATACACGTGGACATGCCTACAAAGTCAGAAAACAGCACAGCTCCCATGACTTTCTGAAACATTTTTTCACGCTTAGAGTTGCTGAAGCATGGAACAAACTGCTTGCGTCAGTTGTTAGCTGCCGAGACACTGCATCCTTTAAAACCCTCATGCTTCCCAAAATTCGTCAAAACTACACCTGATGTACCCCTTCCATACACATGCACACATGTGTATATCATGACTCATGCGCTGTTCATTTTCCTGATGTTTGTACATACCCTATGTACTATACATGCACTTTTTGATGAGTTGTAGTGCATCTGAGCACTGTACACAATATTTTCATTATTATTATTATTATTATTATTATTATTAACACTCCAAGGACAATGTTTAACTACTTTGTCAGACATTGTAACCCTGGATGAAACAGCAATATAGTTGGTAGGGGTCGAAACAATGTACATACATTTCCATGGTTAATAACCACAAATGTTTGTACCTGTTGCCAATATTGCAACATCATCTGTGACACACAGGGCTACCCCTCCTTTTCTTTTGCTGTTGCTTATTTACTGTGACCATATCTCTTCTCCTATCACATGACTATTGTCTTAGTCTTTCATCTCAGTGTCTTCCACACCATCTAGTTGTGGCAGTTATTGCCAGCCAATATTTTCCTTTCTGTACATCACTTTCTATGTTTGTTTTTGTCCCCAGGTCTAACTGGTCCTCTTCATAATCTATTGTTCAATTTAAATGTCATACATTTAGTTCTATACACCAAAATTTTTATCTTGATACTGTAAGGACACACACACATATATATATATGTGCATACATACATGTATATATATATATCTTTGTGGGAGAAGAAAGCATCAGAAGAATAGAGCTGTATATATACATATATGTATATATATATGATATACAGATATACATATATACTTAGCTCTGTGTGTGAGTGTGTATGTATGATATTGATGATAACGAGGAGGAGGGAGTTGAAGAAAATTCACTTACAACATACAAATAATGAGGTCTGAATAATTTAATAGATTTTATTAATAATTCAATAGATTTTTGCCCCAGAGATATTAAACAGTTAATTTGAAATTCTAAGAAATGAAAATAAACATACACACATGCACTCACAGAGAGAGAGAGAGAGAGAGACACACACACAGATGCATACTCTTACACATTTACACTCATACAGATCTACACATACATACACTCACACATATACACACAAATAATTAAAAACATATCTGCCGCATATGTAAATATATGTACACACAGACATACAAAAGTATATCATATGAGATGTATGTACAAAGTAGTCTGTTAGACATTTCTAGTTGGAAGCAAGTAAAACAAGGACATTGTAACTGATAGTGAAAATTTGAGATAGCATTTGAACTAAAAAAGTTGTAAGACAATACATATTCACTGCATACATATGGAAATTGCAGGTAATCAAATAAATCAAATATGAAAACATTGTTTTTGGTAAGTTTATAACATTCATTATGGATAAAACATTTTATGTATAAAACATATTTATATGTATAAAGCACATCTATGTGTATCAAAACTCTTTAGTCCACCACCACCACCAGTAGGTGTGGAGGAGGACTTCTTATTACGAAGTCGGTTGATGGTCTGCCAGAACATTTTATTTACTGATCTGAAGTTGGATTCCAGCTCAACCCAAAAGTCCTCCCATATCTTATGTTTGGGCACCTTTACCATCTCTGCTGCAATTCTTTGTGCCTGCTTGAACCTCATGTTGAAGTAGAACTTATTTTCAAACCAAACTTTGTAGGCCTCCTCCTTTGCTTGGATGGCATCTTTGACCACTTGATTGAACCAAGAGGCCCTCTTGTCATCTGGTGCCACAGCAAGCCTATTTCTACCACAGCATTTAACAGCTGAAGCAGAAACTGCTGAACAATCTCCACTTATTTCAACATTCTCTGTTTGTACAGAGAGTTCTCTGAAGTTGGCAGCAATAGTATCTGCATACCTGGTCCTGACTTCCTTATGCACCAATGCTACCCTCTTTATCTTGTAGATCGACCTGGATCTGCCAGTTTTTTGGGCTTCTTTGGCTTTAGGTAGTCTCACGCTGCAGATAACTAGATGATGATCAGTTGTGCCCCAGCATGGTCTCAGCTTATCAGCTGGAACATGTAATAGAGAAATAATAGGGTAATATATAATACATTTATATATGAAATATATTTATATGTATTATCTATCTACCTATGCAGATAACCAGGTTACCCAACTGTCTTTACACATGCCCTCAAAAGCATCATCAGCATTCTGAGCTTTCCTATATCATCCATTTTTGTAGCTTCTAGCAGGTTATCAATGTAATTTCTTTTCCTTCTACTCCTATTTTGTATATCCATCTGATGGTTCTCACAGAACAAGATCCCTTGTTATTTTCTCATGGTGATGAACACATTGGTTTGTAAATCCCATTCTCCTTTGCCTTATCTTTTCGATTACTGGTGGAAGCTGCTGACACAATTCTCTGCTGGCGAGTTGCTGTTTCCATGAAACATTAAGTGTCATGTACAACATTCTTGTATAGCAGCCATTAATTCTCTTTTCTATTTGCTTTGTTATGCTCCATAAACAGAACAGATTCAAGTGTTTCAATAAAAAGCCTTTCTTTAACTCTTTAGCATGTAAACAGGCCACATCCGGCCGGAATTCTCTCACCTCTTTCTGTTCAAACTGGCCGTAACTGGCTGCTCACACTGATTATTGTTCTCAAAATAAATAATATCAAGATCTCATAAATTCGATATTATGTGAGGTAAAGCCTTTACTGTGAACATATAACAGTAAATATAGAGTAATGTAAATGCTAAAGGGTTAAGTCTTGTGTTCACCCATGATGTTCATATCCTCTTCAACTTGTGGTACACTGATTAAGTGCTTTTCTCACCCAAAAATCTTTTTCACTACCTTCTGTCCAAGCACCTAGATATTTGAAGTTGTCCACTTCCTTGGCGTAATCTTCTGTCCTACATATTATGCTGAGAGGTCTATAGATGCAACTCAACACTTTAGTTTTCTTTGCATTTAGGTGTAATCCTACTTTGCTAGCTTCTGTTTCCATCGGAAGCAGTAGTTGCTGTGCATAGCACTAATTCCCCAAGAAATTAATGCTATGTTATCAGTGAAGTCAAAATCCATTACAATAATTGGAGAAATTCTCTGTATCTGCTCCAGTTGGAAACCAAGCTATTCTTCATTCTCATTTGTAGCCTTTTCCATAGTGTAATCCAATGTAAGAGCAAAGAGGTGTGACGTTAAGGTGTTTCCTTGAAAAACACCAGTGCCTATTTCGATGAAAACTGTCTCTCTATCTGGTGCAATTACCTTCGTATTTGTATTTTCATACATATCTTGATAACATTTAGATTTGGTGGTATGCAAAAGAAGCTTTGTGAATATGGAACATTTTCCACTGATGTTCATATTGTATTCTTAAAATCAACAAATATTATAACAGCTTTTCTGTTATTGTGTTGGACACACTCAATTAAGTGCCAAAATGTGTGCCACTGTCAATCTTCCAGGACAGAACCCATTTTGGTTTCTTCTAAGTAGTAGATCAATTTTCAACTGGATATAATTCAATATCATTTTGTTTTTGACCTTGGCAATGACAGAAGAGAGAGTTTATAAGTGCAAAACACATTTATATATATTTATATACGTGAAGTACATTTATGAATATATAGTAATTATACATATATATAATATACATTTATGTATAAAACATATATATGTGTATGTGTACATATGCATGTGTGTATAAAACATTTATGTGTAGGAAGCATATTTATTTGTATAATACACATCTATATGTAAAAAACATATTCATGTATGAAATCCATTTATGTATGGAACATATTTCTATTTATAAAGCATATTTATATTCTTTTCTTTACTTCTGTTTACCTGAGTCAGTCATTGGACTGCAGCCATGGAGCATTGCCTTCAAGGTTTTTAGTCGACTACATACTTTTATATTGCCAGTATGGCCAATGAAAATTATTATTATTATCATCATGTACCAGTAACGTACTGGGATAATTACTGGCCTTGTGCCAAAAGTAGAAACAATTATCACCATTAGTCTTATTTTTATTATGTCACTGCATTACCAGTCACAGCTCTGTGCACTATGTGCAGTGTTGTTATTTCTATTGAATTGAGAGTACTCTTCTTACATAATGTGTGCAGTGTTAAGTGTCTTTTACTATGGCCTCAGGTTGACCTAGACATGGCAAGTGAAACTGAGTGGACATAAACAGGTCATATGTCTATTAGGTTGACTGTATAGGTAATTCAAAAGGCTAACCTTGTTACACACTGTATCATGAGCCTCTCTGAGAATTATGTTAAGGGTATACATATGTATGTGTGGATCTGTGGAATACTCAGTCATTTACAAATATATTTACATATATATTTAATGAGTGGGCCATCCTGTTGACCGAACAACTGGAATACTTATCATCGAAATATCTTTAGCAGTAGTAGTAGTAGTTTTATCATTATCATTATTAGTATTGTTATGTCACTGTATTCTTGTTCTTTCGATTTGCTTTTGCCACATCCTGTTAATAGCATCAGTTAATCTAGAGATTACTATGTGAGATTAGTACAATAGTTGCAGTGATGAGAACTCGTCTTTTATCCATGGATAAAAGACGAGTTCTCATCACTGCAACTATTGAGTTTCTGAGTAAGACACATAACCAAGCTTACTTCAATTTTCATGACAAGAAAGTAAGTTAAGGTTTTACTTCTACTACTTCATAACTAGATTATTAACAGAGGAAGAGTATGGAGCTCTATAAACCTCAAATAATCAAAAACAATTGATTAAACAAATAAACCATTTCATCCATGCAAGAATAGGAAATAAGGGTAAAGCAGTTAAATATAATCCTAAAATCTCTTTGACTTTCCTTTGATTGCAGTTTAACTCCATTGTTTTAAGCAAGGATATGAAAAGGGCATTATAAAACAAGTGGGACATATCAACCATGTGAACTAACATACTCATACCTTCTTACACTGTATCAATCTTACACTGTATCAATCTTGTATCTAGACAAGAGAAAGGCAAACAGAAAGTAGAAGTATTTTGAAACTAAATAATTCAGGTGCCATATATGGTGCTATTTTATGAAACAACATTATTATAATTGTTTCTACTATTGGCACAAGGCCAGCAATTATTCCAGTGCATTACTGGTACTTTATTTTATCGACCCCGTAAGGATGAAAGGCAAAGTTAACTTCGGCGGGATTTGAACTCAGACCATAAAGGGCGTAACTCTATACTGGAAAGCATGGCGTCCGACCCTCTACTGATACTGCCAATAATGTTCTGCAGACTGTTTTACTACACAGATTCCTGTTTTACTACACAGATTCCTGTTTTACTACACAGATTCCTGTTTTACTACACATATTCCTGCTGTTTAACACAAAAAAATAATGCAGTTAAA
>CAXHJY010000437.1:225000-227500 GCA_964016885.1 Eledone cirrhosa | reverse complement strand
CAACACGGTAAAAACCTCCCAGACCCACACTGTAAATGTGGTTGGTGTTAGGAAGGGCATCCAACTGTAGAAAACCTGCCAGACAGTCCTATGCGAGCAAGACAATCACTCTTGCCTCAAGTGGGACTACCCCCGTCCAAACCCATGCAAGCGTGGAACACGGACGTTAAACGCTGATGATGATGATGATGATGATATACATATACATATATATACATATACATATATATACATATATATACATATACATATATATATGGGAACAATAGGGTGGAGGGGTCAATTAATATACATATATATATACATACATATACATATATATATACATACATATATATATACATATACATATATATACATATATATACATATACATATATATACATATATATACATATACATATATATATGGGAACAATAGGGTGGAGGGGTCAATTAAGGCCAAAAAGCAGGCTTGGAAAGTATGGCGGGATGGGGGAAGTAGAGTAGACTATCAAGTGGCCAGGAGGGAAGCTAGGAGAGAAGTGTACTTAGCAAGAAGGGAAGCTGAGGAAAGAAAGTTCAAGCATGTTCTACAACGCGATGACCAAAAACGTGAGGTGTTCAGGATTGCCAGGCAATGCGTCAAGGAAAACCGTGATATTGTCGGGGAGAAGTGTGTACTTAACGATGATGGCATACTTGCCATCACCGACACTGATAAGAAGGTAGCTTGGAAGTGTCACTATGAAAGGCTACTAAATGAGGAGAATAAATGGGAGAAAGACAGTCTCCCCCTTATCGACCCGATAGAGGGACCAGCAGTGTTAGTCGAGGGGAGTATAATAAGTAAGGCAATCAAGGATATGAAGACTGGTAAGGCGGCTGGGCCTTCGGAAATAGTTGCTGAGATGCTGAAGGCATCTGGCACGGTGGGACACACCATGGTCACCCGCATAGTTAACCAAGTCGTACAGAATGGGGTTGTTCCGAAGGACTGGCATAGCAGCATCATCGTTAACTGTTATAAGGGTAAAGGAGACGCCCTAGATAGGAGTAACTATAGAGGCATTAAATTAATCGACCAGGTCATGAAGGTCACGGAAAAAGTAATAGCGCAACTAATCAGAGAGAGAATTGATCTAGATGAAATGCAGTTCGGGTTTGTGTCAGGCAAAAGCACCACAGACGCTCTTTTCATAGTACGACAACTACAGGAGAAGTACCTAGCTAAAGGTAAACCCCTCTACTTAGCTTTTGTCGACCTGGAGAAAGCCTTCGACAGAGTCCCCCGCTCCATTATCTGGTGGGCTCTTAGAAAACTAGGCGTTGACGAATGGCTTGTGAGGGCTATACAAGCCATGTATAAAGAAACAGTCAGCAAGGTTAGAATTAACAACGAATATAGTGAAGAGTTTAGCGTAAAAGTTGGCGTCCATCAGGGCTCTGTTCTCAGCCCCCTACTATTTATTATTGCCCTTCAGGCTATAACAGAGGAGTTCAAGACAGGCTGCCCATGGGAACTCCTATACGCAGACGACCTGACACTCATAGCGGAATCAATGGCCGAGCTAGAGAAGAAATTCCAAACATGGAAGCACGGCCTAGAGTCAAAAGGACTTAAAATTAACCTGGCTAAGACCAAAGTTCTAGTTTGTAGGAAAGAAAACAAGGCGGCGGTCCCTTCTGGGAAATGGTCGTGCTCGGTATGTAGGAAAGGCGTAGGTAGAAACTCCATCTTATGTCCTAAATGCAAAGTATGGGTGCATAAAAGATGTAGTGGGATCACAGGTAAGCTAACTAAGAACATAGACTTTACATGTGGCCGGTGTTCTGGTGCAATAAGTAGCAGCAAGTGCCCACAAAATACTAGCTCTTTCAATTGCGCAGAGGGTTCTATAGAAATAGTGGACAGCTTCCGTTACCTGGGCGATAAAATCAGCAGTGGGGGAGGGTGCTCTGAAAGTACTGTAGCTAGAGTCAGAACTGGTTGGAAAAAGTTCAGAGAGCTTATACCACTATTAGCTGCTAAAGGGTTCTCCCTAAAAATGAAAGGCAGGTTGTACGATGCCTGCATACGAACAGCAATGTTGCATGGTAGTGAGACCTGGGCATTGTGTGCAGAGGATATACGCAGACTAGAGAGGAACGAAGCTTGCATGCTCCGCTGGATGTGTAACAGTAATATACGTGAACGGCAAAGCATAAACGAACTAAGGAAAAAATTAGAGATAAGAGGGATCAGATGTTGTTTACTCGAGAGAAGGCTGCGTTGGTATGGACACGTGATGCGCATGAAAGTCGATAGCTGTATTACAAAGTGCAGGGCAATAAAGATAGACGGTAGCCACGGAATAGGCAGACCTAGAAAAACATGGGATGAGCTGATAAACTCCGACCTCACACACTTACACCTTTCCAAGACAATGTCACTGGACCGTGACCTTTGGCGGTACTCAGTAACAGAGAAGACCCGCCTTGCCAGTAGGCATCTCTAACAAAATACACCCCTCCCGCCGCC
>CAXHJY010000437.1:197500-220000 GCA_964016885.1 Eledone cirrhosa | reverse complement strand
TGATATTGTCGGGGAGAAGTGTGTACTTAACGATGATGGCATACTTGCCATCACCGACACTGATAAGAAGGTAGCTTGGAAGTGTCACTACGAAAGGCTTCTAAATGAGGAGAACAAATGGGAGAAAGACAGTCTCCCCCAGATCGATCCAATAGAGGGACCAGCAGTGTTAGCCGAGGGTAGTATAATAAGTAAGGCAATCAAGGATATGGAGACGTGTAAGGCGGCTGGGCCTTCGGAAATAGTTGCCGAGATGCTGAAGGCATCTGGTACGGTGAGACACACCATGGTCACCCGGATAGTTAACCAAGTCGTACAGAATGGGGTTGTTCCGAAGGACTGGCGTAGCAGCATCATCATTAACTGTTACAAGGGTAAAGGAGACGCCCTAGATAGGAGTAACTATAGAGGCATTAAATTAATCGACCAGGTCATGAAGGTAACGGAAAAAGTAATAGCGCAACTAATCAGAGAGAGAATTGATCTAGATGAAATGCAGTTCGGGTTTGTGTCAGGCAAAAGTACCACAGACGCTCTTTTCATTGTACGACAACTACAGGAGAAGTACCTAGCTAAAAGTAAACCACTATACTTAGCTTTTGTTGACCTGGAGAATGCCTTCGACAGAATCCCCCGTTCTATATCTGGTGGGCTGTTAGAAAACTAGGTGTTGACGAATGGCTTGTGAGAGCTATACAAGCCATGTATAAAGAAACAGTCAGCAAGGTTAGAATTAACAACGAATATAGTGAAGAGTTTACTGTAAAATTTGGTGTTCATCAGGGCTCTGTTCTTAACCCCCTACTATTTATTATTGCCCTTCAGGCTATAACAGAGGAGTTCAAGACCGGCTGCCCATGGGAACTCCTATACGCAGATGACCTAACACTCATAGCTGAATCAATGGCTGAGCTAGAGAAGAAATTCCAAACATGGAAGCACGGCCTAGAATCAAAAGGCCTTAAAATTAACCTGGCTAAGACTAAAGTTCTAGTTTGTAGTAAAGAAAATAAGGCGGCGGTCCCTTCCGGGAAATGGCCATGCTCAGTGTGTAGGAAAGGCGTAGGTAGAAACTCCATTTTGTGTCCCAAATGCAAAGTATGGGTGCATAAAAGATGTAGTGGGATCACAGGTAAACTAACTAAGAACATAGATTTTACATGTGGCCAGTGCTCTGGTGCAATAAGTAGCAGCAAGTGGCCACAAAATACTAGCTATTTCAACTGCGCAGAGGGTTCTATAGAAATAGTAGACAGCTTCCGTTACCTGGGTGACAAAATCAGCAGTGGGGGAGGGTGCTCTGAAAGTACAGTAGCTAGAGTCAGAATTGGATGGAGAAAGTTCAGAGAGCTTATAGCACTATTAGCCGCTAAAGGGTTCTCCCTAAAAATGAAAGGCAGGTTGTATGATGCCTGCATACGAACAGCAATGTTGCATGGCAGTGAGACCTGGGCATTGTGTGTAGAGGATATACGCAGACTAGAGAGGAACGAAGCTTGCATGCTCCGCGGGATGTGTAATAGTAATATACTTTATATACTGTGTAATAGTAATATATCTTTTATGCACACATACTTTGCATACGTAACATACGTGAACGGCAAAGTATAAACGAACTAAGGGAAAAATTAGAAGTAAGAGGGATCAGATGTTGTTTACTCGAGAGAAGGCTACGTTGGTATGGTCACGTGATGCGCATGAAAGACGACAGCTGTATAAAAATGTGCAGGGCAATAAAGATAGACGGTAGCCACGGAGTAGGCAGACCCAGAAAAACCTGGGAGGACCTGATAAATTCCGACCTCACACACTTACACCTCTCCAAGACAATGTCACTGGACCGAGACCTTTGGCGGTACTCAGTAATAGAGAAGACCCGCCTTACCTAAATACAAAGTAAAACCTACTACAGTCAGTAGGCATCTCTAACAAAATACACCCCCGTCCCACCCCCCACCCCATCCACACAGCCCCCTTCAATGTAAAGTTATGTTGGTGCCACAACATCCAGGCCGAAACAAATGAGAGCGTGTAGGTGTCACGACAAAAAAACGCACAGTCCACGCTGTAATGTGGCCGTGTAGGCAACACGGTAAAAACCTCCCAGACCCACACTGTAAATGTGGTTGGTGTTAGCAAGGGCATCCAGCTGTAGAAAACCCGCCAGACAGTCCTATGCGAGCAAGACAATCACTCTTGCCTCAAGTGGGAAAACTCCTGTCCAAACCCATGCAAGCGTGGAACATGGACGTTAAACGAGGATGATGATGATGATGATGTATATATGTAAATGTATATAGTCTGCGTATATCCTCTGCACACAATGCCCAGGTCTCACTGCCATGCAACATTGCTGTTCGTATGCAGGCATCATACAACCTGCCATTCATTTTTAGGGAGAACCCTTTAGTGGCTAATAGTATAAGCTCTCTGAACTTTTTCCATATATTGTCGCTGAGCGTCCAGATTGTTCTCTCTTCAACTCTCCAGAATTCCGTAGTCCATCCATATTATCGAAAGGCAACCAGGTAAGCGATAGTATAGGCCTCTGACTTATGATTGGTCCACGTAATAATGGTGGTGCGTGGGGGTGGAATGTTGGGTAGTTAGCGAGAATGTAAGGTTATAAATAAGATCCCTGTATTTTGGGCATAATTTAACAAGCATAAACAAAAATACAAGATTTGTTTTGGAAAATACGACAGTGTATCTAGTAGAAAGACAAAGATTGGAAATAAATGATAGAGAATGGCGAATGGATGGACTAATGAATTAAAATGGAGAGGAGAATGGAAAAAATATTTGTACGTTACTTTATACCACGGAAACAGCCATACCAGAATAGGGATTTGGCGATTCTGAATTTTTCGTACTTGGTAGGGTTTATCTTATATGTATAGAGAGGGGGGGGGGGAGGTTGGCCGCGAACCAGCATATATATACATATACATACATATACATATATATATACATATACATACATATCTATATACATATATAAACATATATATATACATATATATACATATGTATAGAGAGGGGGTATACATATACATACATATACATATATATATATATATATACATATACATACATATCTATATACATATATATATATATATATATATTTCGTTTCTGAATTTGTTTAGCAAGATTCTTTATCTGAAATCGTGTGTTGAAACCGATATTGTTATACTTTGGGAGGGTCATGTTGCCAATAAGAAACACACGCACCAGTTGCTTTCACTTCAATTTATTATAATAAATTTATAAATTTATAAATTTCTGGTTGGTTGGTTTGTTCCACAACCAGATAGTTGTTTATATATTGTCATAGTTCTTTCGTCACACACTCTGTGACCTCTTCAGTGACTGGTGATTCTTTTCTTTGTTTTTTGTGCCTCTCCTTTGTTCTGTCCTACGCCATTTTGTTTCTGTGTGTGTGTTGTGTGCTCAGTCTGCGCATGCGCCACATCCAGGTGTCTGTGTGTGTTTATATTCATTTATTTATTTGTTTATTTACATGTTACTGGTTGGTTGTTTGTTCTATGTGTGTTTTCATTTTGTCCTTAATTGTAAGTTGTGATGTTGCTGTTCCACTCATATTTTCTATTTAATTTTGGTTGTAATTCTTTT
Source organism: Eledone cirrhosa (assembly GCA_964016885.1). Classification (NCBI taxonomy): domain Eukaryota; kingdom Metazoa; phylum Mollusca; class Cephalopoda; order Octopoda; family Eledonidae; genus Eledone; species Eledone cirrhosa. Next base: position 216,364 of record CAXHJY010000437.1, on the reverse strand, counting down.
ATGTTTATTGCCTCTGTGATTTGTCTAAACATTGCGTCTTTTCTGTGTGTGGATTCTATTTTTATTTCTATGTTCTCTAATTTACCCTTGTGTTCTATTTTAGCATGTTGGTAGAGTACAGATGATTCTTTACTATCTTGAAGGTCTCGCCAGTGTTCATTTATCCGTTCCCCTACACTACGAGCTGTCTCACCTATGTACACTATATTTTTGTCTCTACATTGTCCTTCAGTACATCTTATGCTATACACTACATTTCTAGTTTTACAGTTAATATGGGGGCTTATTTTACAGGTTATACATTTCTTATCCATACATGAGGGTCTTTGAAAAGGGTATGTCTTGCTAATAAGTGTTTTTACGGAGGTACCTGGTCTTTCTACTATCTTAATATTGAGTTTATGTTTATCTAGGGCCCTTCTAAATTTGTAAGCTAATTCACCTCTAGGGGTTGTATTGATGAACATTACACTCTGGTATTTATTGCTATCATACCATGAGTTTATTCTATTAGCCTTGTTCCTAGTTCTTTCTATTCTATTCCAAAATTTGCTCCTATACAAGGGGCAGGTACCATTTATGTCATTATTTACCATTTTTTCCCATTTGGTTCTGGCTCCTCTATACACTGTGATTTTATCTCTCTGATTGTAGCTAGAGAACTGCATACGGTGGATGAAGTGTTGTATGTGTCTCTCTAGTTCTTCGGGGTTGCACATGCGGGACACATTTCTCATCACCCGTACCAAATCCGCAATCAGTATGTTGATTTTGGTATGGTCCGAAACGGCCGAGTTTCGGTGGATCAGATGTTTGGAAGTCATGGGTTTGGCATAATGGATATATAGATATATATACATGTGTCACTTTAACGGCTTGACCGCATGCTTTGGGCAGGGAGCATAATATTTACTTGCTATACCTTATAGCGTGGAAATAGGGCTGTCTGAAGATTCATTTCTTTCCATTGGAAATTCGTTGGATTTCCAATCTTTCGGAATGATGAAACCGTCGGTAACAGCATCTGAACAGGTGATTATTTAATCATTTTTTAATTTATTTAGAAAATTGTTTAATAACCGTTTGTTTCGCTACTTTTATATTGTTCTGGTATCTCGAATTAGTGCCATTGAACCACATGTATTATAAACAACTTGAATATTTCTACAAGTACATTGTACCTGTTGAAGTATCCATCCACTTCTATAATTTATTCTCCTTACGTAGAGAACAAAACGTTGAATAATGCCGCTAATTTTAGTGGCAATTCGACATGTTTATAATATCCAGCTTTTATCAGCGACCTGATTTGCGTGTGTGTCACTTTAACGGCTTGACCGCATGCGTTGGGCAGGGAGCATAATATTTACTTGCTATACCTTATAGCGTGGAAATAGGGCTGTCTGAAGATTCATTTCTTTCCATTGGAAATTCGTTGGATTTCCAATCTTTCGGAATGATGAAACCGTCGGTAACAGCATCTGAACAGGTGATTATTTAATCATTTTTTAATTTATTTAGAAAATTGTTTAATAACCGTTTGTTTCGCTACTTTTATATATACATATATATATATATATATTATCATCATTTTACGTCCTCTTTTCCATGCTTGCAAGAGTGGGATATATATTTATATATATATACACATATACATATATACATATACACATATACATATACATATATATAGATATATAAATATACATACATATATACATATACCTATACATATACATATACATATATATACATATATACATACATATATACATATATATATACATATATATATACATATACACATATACACATATATATATACACATATATACATAAATATACATATATATACATATATACATATACATACATACAAATGCACACTGTGTGTGGCTAAGAGAGAGAAGAGCAAATAGATCAATAGAGAGATACTGTAACTCTATAGCAGTGTTTACACATGTGTATGTGTTTTGTGTGCAACACTATATGTTGTGTGTGAATATATATGTCTATATGTAAGAGAGTGCATGTCTGTGTGTGTTTGAATATCTATGTGTTTATATATCTATGGCTGCATGTGTAGAACTATGACTGTGTGTATAGCTATATGACTGTGTGTGTAGCTATATGATTGTGTGTGTAGCTATATGATTGTGTGTGTAGCTATATGATTGTGTGTGTAGCTATATGATTGTGTGTGTAGCTATATGATTGTGTGTGTAGCTATATGATTGTGTGTGTAGATATATGATTGTGTGTATAGATCTATGACTGTGTGTGTAGATATATGATTGTGTGTGTAGCTATATGATTGTGTGTGTAGATATATCATTGTGTGTATAGATCTATGACTGTGTGTATAGATCTATGAATCTCTGTGTGATTGTATATGTCCAAATATGAAATGAAAACATAAAAAAAACTGCATCTCTTGGAGGATATCGTTTCAGTAAGTGCCGATATTGATGAATAATTTTAAGAATTAGTAGAGATAAGTGGTTCATGTCTTGTTAAGATATCGATGAGAATTGAATCTCTTCAAATTGTTCTTATTCTATTGCTTTTCAATAGATTTCTCTTTCCCACCCTTTTCTTCTCTCTGACTTTCTCTCATTTTCCCCCACTCTCTGTCTATCTGTCTATCTATTCCATTAGGTTTAGGGAAAGGAATTGGTTATATATGCAGCATTCTGGCAAATATTCTGCCACTACACAATGCCAAATGCAATAAAAATAGTATGCATTCAATACCCATGTCTCAACATCGACTATACAGCATCTCACTGCTGACATTTCATCCATATAGTCTCTTATTTGCACAGAAAAAAAAACCCTTTGTTCCAAACAGAGATAATAAAACCTCTCTGAGTTTCTATGTTAGGTAGGGCTGGGTGTTAGCTCTTGTTTTATGTTGTGAAGTATTCAGGCATAGAGGTATATCATCATCATCATCATCATCGGGTTTAGCGTCCGTGTTCCACGCTTGCATGGGTTTGGACGGGGGTTTTCCCACTTGAGGCAAGAGTGGTTGTCTTGCTCGCATAGGACTGTCTGGCGGGTTTTCTACAGCTGGATACCCTTCCTAACACCAACCACATTTACAGTGTGGGGCTGGGAGGTTTTTACCGTGTTGCCTACACGGCCACATTACAGCGTGGACTGTCTGGCGGGTTTTCTACAGCTGGATGCCCTTCCTAACACCAACCACATTTACGGTGTGGGGCTGGGAGGTTTTTACCGTGTTGCCTACACGGCCACATTTACAGCGTGGACTGTGTGTTTTTTTGTCGTGACACCTACACGATCTCATTTGTTTCGGCCTGGATGTTGTGGGACCAACATAACTTTACATTGAAAGGGGCGGTGTGGATGGGGTGGAGGTGGTGGGACGGGGTGTGTTTTGATAGAGATGCCTACTGACTGTAGTAGGTTTTTACTTTGTATTTAGGTAAGGCGGGTCTTCTCTATTACTGAGTACCGCCAAAGGTCTCGGTCCAGTGACATTGTCTTGGAGAGGTGTAAGCGTGTGAGGTCGGAATTTATCATGTCGTCCCAGGTTTTTCTGGGTCTGCCTACTCCGTGGCTACCGTCTATCTTTATTGCCCTGCACTTTGTTATACAGCTGTCGTCTTTCATGCGCATCACGTGACCGTACCAACGTAGCCTTCTCTCGAGTAAACAACATCTGATCCCTCTTATTTCTAATTTTTTCCTTAGTTCGTTTATGCTTTGCCGTTCACGTATATTACTATTGCACATCCAGCGGAGCATGCAAGCTTCGTTCCTCTCTAGTCTGCGTATATCCTCTGCACACAATGCCCAGGTCTCACTGCCATGCAGCATTGCTGTTCGTATGCAAGCATCGTATAACCTGCCTTTCATTTTTAGGGAGAACCCTCTAGCGGCTAATAGTGGTATAAGCTCTCTGAACTTTTTCCATCCAGTTCTGACTCTAGCTACTGTACTTTCAGAGCACCCTCCCCCACTGCTGATTTTGTCACCCAGGTAACGGAAGCTGTCCACTATTTCTATAGAACCCTCTGCGCAGTTGAAGGAGCTAGTATTTTGTGGGCACTTGCTGCTACTTATTGAACCAGAGTACCGGCCACATGTAAAATCTATGTTCTTAGTTAGCTTACCTGTGATCACACTACATCTTTTATGCACCCATACTTTGCATTTGGGACATAAAATGGAGTTTCTACCTACGCCTTTCCTACACACTGAGCATGGCCATTTCCCAGAAGGGACCGCCGCCTTATTTTCTTTCCTACAAACTAGAACTTTAGTCTTAGCCAGGTTAATTTTAAGGCCTTTTGATTCTAGGCCGTGCTTCCATGTTTGGAATTTCTTCTCTAGTTCGGTCATTGATTCAGCTATGAGCGTTAGATCATCTGCGTATAGGAGTTCCCATGGGCAGCCGGTCTTGAACTCCTCTGTTATAGCCTGAAGGGCAATAATAAATAGTAGGGGGCTAAGAACAGAGCCCTGATGGACACCAACTTTTACGCTAAACTCTTCACTATATTCGTTGTTAATTCTAACCTTACTGACTGTTTCTTTATACATGGCTTGTATAGCTCTCACAAGCCATTCGTCAACACCTAGTTTTCTAAGAGACCACCAGATAATGGAACGGGGGACTCTGTCGAAGGCTTTCTCCAAGTCGACGAAAGTTAAGTATAGGGGTTTACTTTTAGCTAGGTACTTCTCCTGTAGTTGTTGTACGATGAAAAGAGCGTCTGTGGTACTTTTGCCTGACACAAACCCGAACTGCATTTCATCTAGATCAATTCTCTCTCTGATTAGTTGCGCTATTACTTATGCCTGGTTAAAATAACAGACTATTACAGATAACATGTCCAGATTATGTGTGTGTGTGTGTGTGTGTGCACTGGAGGTAATGAATGTGAGAAAAGGTACTCAATACAGTAGGGTAAAAATACTTTAATTTGGTCAGTTAAAACTAAACAGGCTAGAAGCTTCCACAAGCATAGTAACACTGGTTTTATCTGTCAGCCTTTTAAATCAAAATGGCTGACTGGTGAAACAGATGCATCTTCATACCTATACTCCTATAGCCCAACAACATAATCACATGAAGCAACTGTGAAAATAAAAAGTTCTACAAAAGGAACATCTCCCACAAAAAAGAAAAAAAAGTCAAACTTGTATCGAACAATCCATTCCAGCACGATGTTGATGATGATGATGATGATTGTAGTGATGGTAGTGATGATGATGGTGATGATGATGATGATGGTAGTGATGGTAGTGATGATGATGGTGATGATGATGATGATGATGGTGGTGGTGGTGATGTGGTGATGAAGATGGTGGTGTTGATGATAATGATGATGGTGGTGATGATGATGCTGATGATGATGATAATGATGATGGTGGTGATGGTAATGATGATGATGATGATGTAGATGATTGTGATGATGTAGGTGATGATAGTGGTGATGATAATGATAATGGTGATGATGATGATGACGGTGGTGGTGAGGACAATGATGATGATGATGATGATGAAGCTGATAACAACATCAACAAGAACAGAGATAATAATATGACCACATGACCTCTATATGTCAAGCACTCATAGTACAAACTCAATCATTGACACCCCTTTATTGATGTGATGGGAGATAGTTAAGCACATGAGACAGGTGTGATAGACTTGATTTCAAATTGTGGGGTGGGAGGGGCTTAACGTGTTGAAAAGGAATTCATAACTGGAACTTAATTCCGCAAGGTTAAAATTTCAATCATTCTTTATAAAACTCTTTCTCAACTTTGAAATGTTTTTGAAATACTGCCAGACTGTGTGTGTGTGTGTGTGTGTGTGTGTGTGTGTGTGTGTGTGTGTGTGTGTGTGAGTGCATATGTGTATTTATGTGTGTACAACAGTATGTGTTTGCATGGGCTTATGTGCAACAGAGGCATTAATATATGTATGTGTATATACATATATATACACATGTATATACATGTATATACATATATATATATACACATGTATATACATATATATACACATGTATATACATATATATACACATGTATATACATATATATACATATATATACACATGTATATACATATATATACATATATATACATATATATACACATGTATATACATATATATACACATGTATATACATATATATACACATATACATATATATATATATATTCACATACATATATTAATGACTGTTGCATGTGTATGCACATAAGCCCATGCAAACACATACTGATGCACACACATAAATACACATATGCACTCACACACATATATATGTATACATAGTTTTAAATACAAACCAGAATACACATTCCTATTAATTAATGTGTTCACGAATACACATTCTCCCAAACTGTCACACATACTCTCTATCTCACTTTCTTTCATACACACACATTTTAATATACATTCTTACATACACAGGTACACACAAATACACATAAATACACATGAATTCGTAAACAGTCATACATGATTATAGATACACGCATACACACAAGTAAGAAAACACACACAAATATATACATTACATACTTGTACAGACACACACATTCTCTATCTCCACCTATCTCTTGATCATATATACACACTGAAATATCTATTTACATACACCCACATTATCAAGTAAACTGAAAGAAGCCATATTATTTGCCAAGAAACAAAGCCAAAATATATTATATATATTAATAAAGTAATTAGCAAATTTTATTTGGGATTTCTGTAAGCAGGAGTAAAAACCTTAAACTGATTGTAAGCTTTATAGTGGGTGCCAGCTTTTGGCATCTAACATAAGTTCTGAGTCACATCAGAACATGTATGTTGCCAAAGATCATTGACCCATATTCATCCACTATTTTCTTCCTCGGTTTCTTGAAATTGAACCAGTAACCTTTATTTCCTATATTTCTATGCCAATAAACACAGTTGACTGCCTGGCTAGATAGAGGTAAGTGTCAAAGACTGATCAATCTTATTAAATCATAACTACACACACACACATATATATATATATATATATAGAGAGAGAGCAAGTAAAATCATGCATTGATTTTTGTTGTTTTCTGAAAATATGCTGTATTTTTGTATCATAGGCATTTGGTCACTTCTGGCAAGTGACCAGGGACCCCTTTGACTATAAATGAAAGAACTGAGCAGTTGTTTGTTAGTTGGCATCAGATGCTTGCTGTAGCCACAGCCAATATGTTCATTGCTAGCAAGCCAGCAGGGTAGTGACTATGCTAGATAACACGGTTTTATATTCTACACTATCAGACCTCCGCAATCACTTATTCTATCTGTATAATATATATTGCTTATAAATACAACTACATCTAAATATATTTACAATCCAAAGAAAATACTTTCTGTTCTGTTGTAACTTTGTGTCTCACTATCTTGGTTGACAAAAAGTAACAACAAAAGTAATCATCGAGGAGGCCACAGAATATGTGATGAAAGAGTTTTGACAATCAACAACTAAACAACCATCCAGTAATTAAACTGATAGGGAAATTATAATAATAAATTGAAATGAAACCCAACAGTGCGTGTGTGTTTATTGGCAGCATGACCCTACCAAAGCATAACAATATCTGTTTCAACACACATTTTCAGATAAAAACATTTTGCAAAACAAATACAAAAATGAAATACACACACATATATACATACACACACATATATATTATATATGTGTGTGTGTGTGTGTGTGTACATATATATATGTGTGTGTGTACATATATATATATATATATATGTGTGTGTGTGTGTGTGTGTGTGTGTGTGTGTGTGTGTACATATATATATATATATATATAACCCATACTACCATGGAAAATGGACGTTAAATGATGATGATATATATATACATACACATAAATATATACATACATATATATATATACATGCATATATATATTCGATAAGGCTGTGCTATACTAAAACCAAGCCCTCCTAGGTAGTGGTTTTAAGATCCCAACCCAACCTTACTAAAAATACTAACAGGAAAGGAAGAATTATCTGGTTCATACCCTCCTTTTCCATTAAAGTAAAGACTAATGTAGGTAAGAAGGTTTTAGATTTAATAGATAGACATTTCCAACCACAACATAGATACAGTAGAATCTTCAACTGCAATACTGTCAAGATATCCTATTCCCGTGGCCTGTATATCAGATTAAAAGTTACCATAAAAAACATACCTGACATAAATCCAAGTTGCTCTTGTAGGATTAAAAAGAACTGCTCTGTCTAACAGAAATGAATATCAAATCCACTGTGTATGAATCAGAGATTATGCACAACACCAAAGAAAATTCTGTAGGTAGTAAAAGATATGTCGATATGATGCAAGATCATTTAAAAAGCATTTTTACTTGCATCTCCATTCCTTCAGGAATCCGGATTTGAGAACCAGCACGGCCCTGGCAAAAAAGTCTGGTAATTAAAGTCTGCTAAATGGAAACACTTACAGATTCAACTTATAGGTAGAATGAGAAGTTAAATAATTACTTATACCTTTTTACAACTACAAGTTGAAACATCCATTACAAACAATTTTAAGAAAATACCTTAGTCGATGTGTTTGTGGCTTCGTACTTGCAGTGACATGCTTCTGACATCCATGGTATAATTAATGTCACTTTAAGACTAAATTCTCTATAAATATAAATTTATTGTTGAAAGCTGAGTTTCTGTACAGACAATAGAATATCTTATATATCAGATAGGCTGTAGAAGAACAATTCAAGAAATGTGGAAAATGCTTTGTTGATAAATGTTTAATTCTTTCGCCACTGGATTATAGGAGGATCAGAGTAGGAGTTATCTTGTGGTAGGTCTTTTCACCTCGCTGTCCAAGAGAGTTTTTATAATGAGGCGGCAACAATGTATTCATACGCGATCTAAACGATTTATCTTTTGAGTTATTTCCCTTTGTTATGCTACGTTTTCGTAAACAAGTGTTTAACATGCTATAATTTTAATGATATCTTCAAATCAGTCTAAGCACCTGAAAACGAAGTCACAAATTTGATCCCTCTTACAATCTGGGGATATGGTCAATATTGGACATTGAAACTTTAGCCAGTGCTTTTGCTCCGTGTATCAACATAAATAATATAAAGTATTAGCTCTCATACCTTATTGAGCAGTTTTTATTTTTCCTGTTTCACACCTACAGATATTTTACTATGCACACACACATACTCACACACACACACACACACACACACACACACACACACACACACACACACACACACGCACACACTCATGCCAGCATGGAAAAATGGATGTGAAACAGTGATGATGGTGTTGATGATTACGCACACACATATGTATATTTTTCAGGTTTACTACAGATTTGTTCAAAGTTTCTATCCACTTAATTTCACTAATAAAGCCTTGATCATCTCAAGATTTTAGTTGAAATCACTAGTTCAAGTTCTTGCACAGTAGGATCCAGACTAGAATCCTGTGGTTGCAAAGGAAGTTTCCTCATACCAGTCTTGTTTGCACCTCTATATGGTTATAAACACACACATACATATATATATATATATATATATATATATATATATATATATATATATACTATATATAGAGTTATAAACTCAAACAGTCTTTTACAATTAAATAGCTCAAAGAAAGAGATATTTCTGAGCCGTGAAATACAAATTAATATAAATTAATATACGATAATACAATTATATAAGTGTTTGTATTGCAAATGACCAAGTTAGCTAGATTGAAAAATACTAATTAAATTAATACAGTTTGCCTGTCTCGATTTAAAATAATAAATCAATAAAAACAAACCCATATTGGCAATAGCCGTGATACCTGGACAAATTTAAATTTCAAAACCCAAATCTATTTCGCAGATAAATTTAAATTTCAAAACTCAAATTCGTTTTGCAACGATAAGTGAAAATTCAATTTCAGTGCTCTTCTGCAGGTATCCAGAATTGGTATGTTTCACCTCAAAATACTTAGGAGGACTGAGATAAAAGTGAACGCACATGGTTTCTCAACGAATTTGAGTTTTGAAATTTAAATTTGTCTGCGAAACAGATTTGGGTTTTGAAATTTAAATTTGTCCAGGTATCACGGCTATTGCCAATATGGGTTTGTTTTTATTGATTTATTATTTTAAATCGTGACAGGCAAACTGTATTAATTTAATTAGTATTTTTCAATCTAGCTAACTTGGTCATTTGCAATACAAACACTTATATAATTGTATTAGTGTTTATCGTATATTAATTTATATTAATTTGTATATATATATATATAACGAAGGAAATGTGGTAAGGAACCAGATGGACCATAACGCACCTAAGTACTCAATACTTAGGGTAGTAGAGTGGGCAGAATTAGCCGTCGAAACGGCTTGAGCTCAGCCGTCGGGGTCTTACTCGTTCCTATATATATATGTATATATATACATATATATATATATATTACACACACACACACATATATGTACATATACTTAAGTAAGGAAGTATTCAGTGTTGTCTGGGTCCATAAATAACTTACATCGGAGATTAGAGAATATTCTAAACATCAACTTCATTCTTGAGTCGAATTGTTTTTTGGATTACAGAAAAATCTGTCTATTGCCTATGGAGATATTTCAAATGAAGCCACACATTGAAAACTTGTAACATTGTGAGAAACAAAAGTTGAAAAGCAAAGAAAATTTACACACCACATTAAATTTACATGTATTTTACTTTGAGAAATAATATTTTCAAAAGGAAAGAAAGATATCAGTATTAAAAATAAGAAAACACCTCAAAATCTGTCTTGACATCTAAAGTTGGGAATTTGATATGAAATTATTTTGCTGCATAAATTTTAGTTGGTATTGTTTGATTCAACAAAAAGGTTTAAGTTTGTATATGAAGTCACTGTTGCTGTCAACATCATCACTGACAACACTACCCCTGTTTTCACTGCTACCTTCTTCATCATTTGAACATCTGTTTTTCCATGCTACCATGAGTTGGACGGGACAGTTTTGTGGCAGCGTTCTATGGTCAGATGTTCCTCCTGATGTCAACCATTACTTGTTTATTTTTTAAAAGTAAGGCACTGATCTTTGAATGTTGAGCCACTAAGCCAGAAATTCTCCTATATGAGTGAGACACGCTCACCTGGCTCAACTTGCCTCTAAATGGGACAAACCCGTCTAACCCATGCTAGCATGGAAGGTAGATGTTAATTGATGATGATGATGATGATGATGATAAAGGACATAAGCAAACATGGTGTCAAATGCAAAGTAAAGATATAGAAACACACACATACAAACATATATATATATTTATTTATATATACAGTTGTGGATAAAAATAAAAGAAAAGAGCAATCAACACATGACGTGGAAATTAAGTATTTATATCAATAGTTAGACTTAACACCACACTACCAGCAGTTTTAAGATGAAAACATCTAAATCATCAGGTACATTTAAGAAACTCAAAAGTGGTACTCTCTGTTCTTACAGGAAGCCTAATGGGGGGAAACTATATATAAACATAAGAACTCCAACCACCCCAAGCTATAGTTAGGGACTTTGTAAATGGAGCTAGGAGCAGAATATCTTACTTTTCACTCAATAAACAGATCTTTGATGGTTGGACTCCATTACAATGAGACATTAGTGAGAAGTGGAAATGGAGGACACTCCACTCACCCCTTAAAAAGTTAGAATGAAGAAAATAACATGGTTCAGTCCTCTGTCTAATTTAGAGATATCAATGGATATAGCTAAGAGATTCCTGTCTCTAACCAGAAAATATTTTCCAAATAATTATAAATACCACAAGTTCTTCAACTCACACAATAAGGTTATTTACTCCTGTTTAGATAACATTGCTTCAAACAGTACATGTTATAACATAAAACAATCATGTATGTATGTATGTATGTATGTATGTTTCTTGGTGAGGACGGTGACTTTGGACATCCTGCAGGACTAAAAACAAAACCTGTCAAAGGAGCTCTTAAGAGTCAATGGCCATCCAAAATCACCGGGAGAGATGACCCCTTAGCCTTTGTGAAGGCAGAATTCTAGGAGAAGGAAAACTCTGATATAACACCTGCAACCCTGATGGTATCCAATGATGTTGACTTGTTCTTCTTTTTGGTAAATATCATCTTGGTTAAGAGAGTGGGACTGGCTTTGTGCAGTGCCTTTGCTCACTATAAAAGCTTCACGGCACAGGCATTGCTTTATATCTGGAGATCTCTCTGCACTTGTCGTCGCATGGTACCATGGGCCCAGCACTATGTGTCAATAATTGTCACAAGTGTAGTGTTTGTACCAGAGTTTTCAAGTCACTGGCTGGACTAAAAAGTCACACTCGTTCAGCGCATCGGTAGGGGTTCTCCTACATGGATGTAAAGTAGTGGCCGTACTCGAAAACGAGTTGGCAGCCACCATGTATGTATGTATGTATGTATGTATGTATGTATGTATGTATGTATGTATGTATGTATGTATGTTCTTCTGGTTTTATAATTTCACAAAGTTTTACCAATAGAGAGAGAGTCGGTTTCTAACATAGACACAAGACTCTCTCATTGGAATTTACACAACATCAACTAGGTAGATATGTATGTATGTCTGCATGCATGCATGTGTAGATATGGATGTTATTGTATGTGTGGATGTGTATGTTTTGAGTTGTATGTGTGCATGTGTATATGCTTTGTATCTGTACATGTGTATATGCAGTTATTAGATGCAAAATTTTTGGAATGTTTTACATATTTTTACTGTTCCATTAATGGATTGTACTTGTAATTTCCTAACTAGTTGTGTTCTTTCTGTTCCTGTGAAGCCTAGCTTCTCAAGATTTGTATTGAGGCAGTTACTAACATATCCCAGTGCCCCAATAATCACAGGCATAAATCTGAAGGTGTAATCAGGGTGGAGTATCTGCAGATTTCTCATCAGTTCTGCATAAATGTTCTCCTTTTCACTAATCTTTGATATTATATTGGCATCCGCTGGGCAGCTAATTTCCACTACTGTGCATGTTTTCTTCTCCCTGTCCCATATCATAATATCTGGTCTGTTATGCCTGCATTTTATTGGGGTTTTTACTGGAACATTCCACCAGTACTCTTTCCTATTATCTACATGGATGTCTTCCACATTGTTGTAGCTTTTAATGTGTTTATTATCGGGGTTATCTTTTTTACGAACTGCATTGTACAGTGTTTTGGCCACTACATCATGCCTCATAGGTAGATAGTACCGCGATGATATCTTTGGGCAGCTGCTGATGACATGGGTGATATCCTCGATGTTAGTTCTGCAGAGTCTGCACTTGTTATCACATCTAGGTGTTTTGCCTGCATCCCTATCTCTTTTGTGAATCAGGTATTTCGTGCTAATCTCCTGTTCTTGGATTGCAAGAGCGTATCCTTCAAAGTGGGAGCCAATATAGCAGTTGTTGGTCCAAGATAGACTACTTTCCTTATCTATATTACTCTCACTCTGGAGCTTCCTGGCAACATATCCATGCATGATTTTTTGCTGATAAGCATGCAGTTTTTCATCCATGGATTCAGTGCGATACTGCTGAGCGACATCCCTGGGTGTGAGTTTTTGATTATCACACAGGGAATATCTCTCAAGGAGTTCCTTCCCAACTCTTATGATCTTATCTGTTTCATGCAGATAGACTTGCTCGAGAAGCGGGCTCCTATGCTTCGAGGTTCGTAGATGGTGTCGGAGAGATATGATGTGACATTCAAATGTTGTCTGGACTGATGTTAGGCCTCTGCCTCCCTGCTTACGTTTCAAGTAAAGGCGGTCTATGTCACTGTTGATGTGGAAGTTTCCGGTATTGTTCAGTATTTTTCGAGTTCCAACATCAACTGCTCGGATTTCGTCTATCGTTCAATTGAGTATTCCAAACGTTGGTGTTAGGACAGGCACAGCAAACACATTGTGAGCCACTGTTTTGTTTTGCGCAGAGAGTTCCGATGACCAGATCTTTCTTAATCGGGTGTAGTATTCCCTGGTTACGCGTTCTTTATTACAGATACCATTATAGGATATGTTCTCATCTATCCCCAGGTATCTGTAGCAGTCCTCATCAGATATCAGTGAAACAGTTAGACCATTGATGACAATGGTGCTAGATTGGGTTGTTGTTTTTCCCCGCTTTACAGTCATGTATGAGCATTTATATTGGCCAAACTCCATTCCTATATCCTTTGAGAACGTTGTAACCAGGTCAAGATCTTTCTTCATCCCCTCCATGTTCTTGGCATAGAGTTTCAGATCGTCCACAAAGAAGTTATGGGTTAGGTTCGTATTTCTGTCCTCCTGTGAGCCAATGATGTATCCCTCACATTTCTTGAGCAGAAAGGACAAGGGGTTTAATGACTAGATGAACAATATCACAGAGAGACTGTCCCCCTGAAATATACCCCTGCAATATTTTATTTTATCAGTGAAAATAGAGTCCTCCCTCTCTGTCTTTAACCTTAGGATAGTAGCCCAAGAAGAAGGAAGACAGCCTCTCTATGGCTCTGACAATAATGTCTGGGACTTTAGAAAGTTGGAGGGCCTCTATCATCCAAGAGTGGGGAACAGAATCGAAAGCTTTCTTGTAGTCCAGCCAGACTGTAGTCATATTCCTCCTAAGTTGTCGCACCTCCGACATCGCAGTTTTGTTGATTAGGAGTTGTTCAGCACATCCCCAAACCCTTTTCTTTCCAGCTGCTTGTTCATCTGTGATGATGTTATTATTTTCACAGTAATCTTGGAGGAATAGGTTGAGGCAGGCTGTATACATCTTATACATCAGGTTCTGGCATTCAATGGGTCGGTAGTTTTTTGCCAAGTGGGTGTCTTTGTTCTTGGGGACCAGTAACGTTTGTGCTAATGTCAACCATTCTGGTATAAGTGTATCTCCCTTAAGAACTTGTTGGTAGAGGTCAGTAAGATACCTCCGATAGAATATTAGTTTTTTGTACCAGTAGCCGACAATCATGTCTCTTCCTGGTGTTTTCTTATCTTGGAGTTTTCCTATCACAGTCTCAAGAGTACCCTTACTTATTTTGTATGTTTTTGTTGTAGTGTAGGAGCAATAGTTCTTTTGGATTTCTCTTAGCCACACTGCATCTTGATTGAAATTCTTCTTTTCACCCCATATTTTGCTCCAAAAGGAATCTATGTCTTTCTGGGATGGAGCCTCAGTGACACTTATTTTGCCCTTCATATCTCTATAGACTGATGTTTGGTTTCGTCTGAATCTTTTATTAAGCACTTTTCTCTCATCTACTTTCTTCAGGTATCTGTGTTTTTCGCTAACAGCTCTCAATTCTTGTTTGAGGGTGATCAGCTTATATTGGAGAGTTCTGGTTCTACTGTTACCAAACATCGCTTAGTATTTCATTATTTGGTTTTTTATTCACCATTGTCATTTTAATACGTTCAGCAAGAGAGATATTTATACATGAATTAATTTCTCTCTGGAAGATTTCGTTGAGGGAAATTTTCAATTGTTTATACTAAATGTATGTATGTATGTATGTATGTATGTATGTATGTATGTATGTATGTATGTATGTATGTATGTATGTGTGTGTGTATGTCTGTATGTATGTGTAAGCGTGTATATATGTTTGTATTTATATGTGTGTAAGTCTGTATATATGTATTTATGTATGTATGCATGCACATATGTATGTATGTCTGTATGTATGCATGCATGTATGTATGTGATAGGAAGAGAGAGAGGGAAATAGATAAATATATGTGTTTCCCTATGTGTCACAAAGTTTCATAAAGCTGATATTTAGCACTAGGCTGTGAACCAAAAAAACAGATGAAGTAATACAATACCTCATCTACTTAGCCACTTCATCTCTTTATAACTAAGCCAAAGCCAACACAGACAACACACAAACAAAAACAACAAACAAATGAAAAAAAAAAGAAAAAGAAAAACAACAAAATAAACAAAATATGAAAAATAGTATAGCAAAATAGCAAAACAGAGTAAACTAAACAGTATTACAACACCACCCTGAATAACTAGCTGAATGGAAAAAAATAAATATTTTTTTACATGATTCTATACAAAACAATACATGTAAAGTTACATAAGTCTAATACAAGAGAATACCGGAAGTTTAATATGTGTACTAAATGTACAAATGTATGACAAAGCTTGTTGTCAATAAGATTATGATTTTTCAGACTATTAACCATCCTTTTTAGTGAAGTTGCTGGAGCGGAGACAGGTAGATATATACTGTGTGCAAGAGGTGGGAAGTAGATGAAACTCAGCCAGACTTCTTTCAGAGGAAAGAACACTGGTAGGAATGGTTCTGGATAGATTAGATGAAAATAAAGGGGTTGGCAAAGAAGGTATAATCTTAGCAGAAAGGTGGATAGATGGAGTTATTGGGGTAGTTAGAGTATATGAAAGAATTTGAAAAACTTAGGATAGTTGTAGACAATACAACCACTATCATCTCCAATCTGAAGATCTGTATGAACTTATATGGAAACAACACCCCCTATTAAATATAGGTTCAGGGATGCTCTATGTAGTGCATATGATAAGGAGGAAGAGATTGATAACTAGGGCATAGAAGACAACTGGAAGTTTTTTTCTGAGACAATCTGCAGCTAGTGTAAAGTATGAGCCGGATGAAAGGTGATTGGTGGTGAAATAGTACTGTAGATAGAGCTAAAATACAGGCCTGGAAAGTCTAGAAAAAAGGTGACAGTAAAGAATAATATCTTGTAGTTAGTAATGACACTAGACAGCAGGTTTGCCTAGAATAGAGAGAGGCTGAAAACAAGAGTTTTGTCAATGTTCTACAATATGAGAATCAGAAGTATGAGGTGTTTAGGTTTGGAAGACTGTGTCAGTGCTATTGAAGATGTTGTTGGGGAAACATGTGTCAGGAACGACTCTAGTGCATTTAGCCTCACTGATGCTCAGAAGAAGACATATAAATGTTATTATGAGACATTACTAATTGTGAAGAATGTGTGGATGAAAGAGAAACTACCACCAGAAGACCAAACATAGGAACCAGCAGAGCTGGACAGCCATATGGTTAAAGATGCTACAGAGGATAGTTAACCAGATGATGAAAGATGGTGTCATACCCAATGAATGACAACAGGATTCAACAACAACAATTTTCCCACAATATATATTCCTATTATCATTGAACTACAGGTATACAAACTGAGTATTAATCTAATTGATCATATCTTTTTTCCAAGCCTCCCTTGTACTTTTTGGGAGGTCTATCTGTACTCTCTCTCTCTCTCCACCAGAGTCCATGCTGAACACATTGCTTTATCATTCCGTCTGTATCCACATTTTCCCAGTAGATGAATATCATCTACAGCATAAACCTCAACTCTCTGATAAGAGATACAAAGGATATGGGTGTGAGCTGTTTCCCTTCACACACGCACACACACACAATATATATATACAGAATGGGGTTGTTCCGAATATATACATACAGAATGGGGTTGTTCCGAAGGACTGGCGTAGCAGCATCATCATTAACTGTTACAAGGGTAAAGGAGATGCCCTAGATAGGAGTAACTATAGAGGCATTAAATTAATCGACCAGGTCATGAAGGTCACGGAAAAAGTAATAGCGCAACTAATCAGAGAGAGAATTGATCTAGATGAAATGCAGTTCGGGTTTGTGTCAGGCAAAAGTACCACAGACGCTCTTTTCATTGTACGACAACTACAGGAGAAGTACCTAGCTAAAAGTAAACCCCTATACTTAGCTTTTGTCGACTTGGAGAAAGCCTTCGACAGAGTCCCCCGTTCCATTATCTGGTGGGCTCTTAGAAAACTAGGTGTTGACGAATATAGTGAAGAGTTTAGCGTAAAAGTTGGCGTCCATCAGGGCTCTGTTCTCAGCCCCCTACTATTTATTATTGCCCTTCAGGCTATAACAGAGGAGTTCAAGACCGGCTGCCCATGAGAACTCCTATATGCAGATGATCTAACGCTCATAGCTGAATCAATGGCCGAGCTAGAGAAGAAATTCCAAACATGGAAGCACGGCCTAGAACAAAAGGCCTTAAAATTAACCTGGCTAAGACTAAAGTTCTAGTTTGTAGGAAAGAAAATAAGGCGCCGGTCCCTTCCAGGAAATGGCCATGCTCAGTGTGTAGGAAAGGCATAGGTAGAAACTCCATTTTATGTCCCAAATGCAAAGTATGGGTGCATAAAAGATGTAGTGGGATCACAGGTAAGCTAACTAAGAACATAGATTTTACATGTGGCCGGTGCTCTGGTGCAATAAGTAGCAGCAAGTGCCCATAAAATACTAGCTCTTTCAATTGCGCAGAGGGTTCTATAGAAATAGTGGACAGCTTCCGTTACCTGGGTGACAAAATCAGCAGTGGGAGAGGGTTATCTGAAAGTACAGTAGCTAGAGTCAGAACTGGATGGAAAAAGTTCAGAGAGCTTATACCATTATTAGCCGCTAAAGGGTTCTCCCAAAAAATGAAAGGCAGGTTGTACGATGCCTGCATACGAACAGCAGTGCTGCATGGCAGTGAGACCTGGGCATGTGTGCAGAGGATATACGCAGACTAGAGAGGAACGAAGCTTGCATGCTCCGCTGGATGTGTAATAGTAATATACGTGAACGGCAAAGCATAAACGAACTAAGGGAAAAATTAGAAATAAGAGGCATCAGAAGTTGTTTACTCGAGAGAAGGCTACGTTGGTATGGTCACGTGATGCGCATGAAAGACGACAGCTGTATAAAAAAGTGCAGGGCAATAAAGATAGAC
>CAXHJY010000437.1:147500-185000 GCA_964016885.1 Eledone cirrhosa | reverse complement strand
AAGCATATAAACAATATGCCCCCACTCCCCCCACCGCGAGGTGGTCGTGGAGGTGCCACGGCAAAAAAGCACCCAGCCCACACTGTAAAGTGGACGTGTAGGCGCCACGAAAAAGCACCCAGCACTCACTGTAAATGAGGTTGGTGTTAGGAAGGGCATCCAGCTGTAGAAATCAAGCCAGATCAGTTCCTGTATGAGCAAGGCATGGTCAGCCGACCAGACACTGCCTACAACAGGACAACCCGTCTAACCCATGCTAGCGTGGAAGAACGGACGTAAAACGGTGATGATGATGATGAGGATATATAAATGTATATATATATATATATATATACTAAACCCATATATATATACGTATATATATATTAAACCCATGCTAGCATGGAAGATAGACGTTAAACGATATATATATATATATATATACACGTATATATATATGTATATCATACACATATTCTAACATATATTCACACATGCACATATGAATAAATACATATATATATATACATATATATATATATATATATATATATATACATATATATATACATACATATATATATATATATATATATACGTATATATATACATACATATATATATATATATATATATGTATGTATATATATACGTATATATATATATGTATGTATATATATATATATATATATATATATATATATATATATATATATATATATATATATATATATATATATATATATTCATATGTGCATGTGTGAATGTATGTTAGAATATGTGTATGAACTTGAGTTTTTATTTGGGAATACATAAAATTTTACGAGATTGTTAATAAAGAAAACATGAAATACATAGAATACATAGAAAGAAGTACAAACTGAACAGTAATAAAACAAATAATATATCAAGAGGCGAAAAACCCCAACAAAACCTTGATGGGGAAATCTATTTATAATATAAGAGTTATATATTCCTCAGAAGCCAGTTTATTACAGAGAGATATGTGAGAACGTGAAAACATTAAGAAAGATAAGCAGTTATATATCTTCACACATTTCCTCAGAATATTCTTCAAGTAGGCAAAGTTGCTATCAACATTACTTCAATGAATAACATGCAAAATGTCACAATGGCAGAAAACACAGAAAATAGTATTTTTCAACCATTTATAAGATTCAAGGTATGAAACAAATATAAAAGAAAGGAAAAATTATTCTTTTTAAATGAAGAATAAATATTTATCTATCACATGCACACTATTGTAATAAATAGAGTCAAATGTTTGACAATCAGTGGATTGGCAGTAACAGTAGAGGGTCAGACGCCATGCTTTGACGCATATTGTTACAGCCCTTGCCATTCTGAGTACAAATCCCACCGAGGTTAACTTTGCCTTTCATCCTTATGGGGGGGGGGGGGGTCGATAAAATAAAGTACCAGTAATGCACTGGGATAATTGCTGGCCTTGTGTCAAAAGTAGAAACAATTATTATATTAATGAATTAGCAGTATCAGTTGAGGGTTGGACGCCATACTTTGCAGCATAGAGTTACGGCCCTTTAAGGTCTGATTTCAAATCCCACTGAGTTTAACTTTGCCTTTCATCCTTATGAGGTTGATAAAATAAACTACCAGTAATGCACTGGGATAATTGCTGGCCTTGTGCCAAAAGTAGAAACATCTATATATTAATTTCAACAATGTCAGTATTCCATGTGTCATAATTCTCGATTATCATTGGTTCATAGGTTTCAAACAACTTTGCCCACCTCAACGACGCCAAACTTAAATTAATATGCATAATGCCAATGAAGGAGTGAGAGGGGAGAGTAAGAAACAGAGAGGCAAAGTGAACGCTGTGTTGGATACACTATGTATATGTGTCAGTGTAGAGACATGTGTGTGTGATGTGTGTGGAAATAAGAGGGTAAGGAAAGCAATAACTATTAACATGTGTGCGTGTGTATGTATGTGCGCGTATGTTTATGTGTGTGTGCGTGCGTGCGTGCAGCGTTCCACAGAAAGTAAAAACTATCAACATGTGTGTGTGTAAGTGCACGGGTGCGTGTGTAAGTTTGCGCACGTTTGCGTGTTTCCATGTGTGTATGTGTGTGTACGTGCAGCGTCCCACAATCGCCACGCAGTTTATCTGTCTGTGTGCCTGTCTGTCAGTCTAACATACACAGAGTTATGAAGGGAGTAAATAGGGACCTTTTTTTACATTGATGGACATCTTTTATATTTATTATTGTGTCATTTTTTGACAATTGCTCGAAATGAATACTGATAATAAAAGCAATTCGACTTTATCAAACAGTGAACTACAGCGGCGATGGAGTGCAGCCAAGAATGAAGAAAAACGGGCCGAACAGCGCCATCGGAACGCTGAACTTCAGAGGCGAAGATGTGCTGCCATGAATGAAGAGGAGCTGGCTAAACAATGCAAACGAAACACTGGAGCCAAGCAGCACCGGCGTGCTGCGATGGTTGAAGACGAACTGGCTGAGCATCATCAGCAGATGGCCGGAATTCAGCAGCAACGGCGTGCTGTGATGGATGAAGAGGAGCTGGCTGAACAGCACCAGTGCAATACAGAAGTCCAGAGAATATGTTGCCAAAGTGCTCCTCATTCCAGTAAAGAGGCTAGAAGGCGAACAGATGATATTAAAAATGGATCATGGCAACCATGTCATTTTCAGATTGATGGACAAGCAGAGTGTCCACATTGTGGAGGCATGAAAAGACGTGGACCACAATGTGCTGTCATAAAGGAGCAGTTCAACTAGAATCCTTGCGAATGCTGGATGATGAGGAGTCACCAGAGTTTAAAATGCTAAGTATGTGGGGTGATCAAGGAGACCGAGGTAGATTACTGCGCAAATATTCACGGCAAATTAACAATTCATTAGCTTTAACATCCTCAACGACGCCAAACTTAAATTAATATGCATATGGCTTAGTGGTTAGAGCATTGGCCTTGCAATCGAAAGGGTGTGAGTTCAATTCTCAGACCGGGTGATGTGTTGTTTCCTTGAGCAAGACACTTATTTCACATTGCTCCAGTTTACTCAGCTGTAGAAATGAGATGATAGGGACTGGGGTCCCTATCATTCCACTGCAAAGTGGTGGTGGAGGTGCCACGGCAAAAAAGCACCCAGCACTCACTGTAAATGAGGTTGGTGTTAGGAAGGGCATCCAGCTGTAGAAATCAAGCCAGAATCAGTTCCCGTCCCACCCTTGCAAGCAGGGAAAAAGCGGACGTAAAATGAAATGATGATAATGCCAATGAGGGAGTGAGAGGGGAGAGTAAGAAACAGAGAGGCTACATATAATATAAAAGATTAGAACTTCCATCATCCTTTTGAGAAACGTGGAACAACCACGTCTATGCAATGATACACATTTTACAGTCAGGCTGAAGATGAACCATCTCCTAGAGGTCACTATTCTAGGTGGGAGCACCTAGAATTGTTCATATACTATGCACAAACGGTACAACGAAAAATCTGGTATATCTGGAAGATTTTTTTAACTGTTTTTTGTATCACACAGACACCACGGACTCGCCTCATACTGTAACCAGACAAACATCCAATACAGTCATTTTCTCTTTTACCTGTCTTCTCTTATCATCTGTTTACCCGGGCAAAGCTAGGTACGTCAGCTAGTATTTTTAATGATCAGAAGCAAGTACACACCAATCATCTTGTCAGCCTAAACTCCATTCTCACTTCCTCACCATTCTTTATTACATTCCACACAGCCTAAACTAGCTCGCTAGTGTTGAAATGTAGTAGCACTGGTGCCACAACAAAATGTGTCCAGTGCTCAGCCCACAGTGGAAGGTGGAAGTGTTGGTGCCATGATAAAAAATACCCAGTCCATTCTGTCAAGTGGTAGTACAAGAAAGAAAACCCTCTTTTGCTATAAAGTGGCTAGCATTAGGAAGGGCATCCAACCATAGGAACCATATCAAAGTGGAACTTATGAGCAAAACACAGTCATCTGACATGTCTGTTTAATCTCAGCATATGACAACCTCTCTAACCTAAGTGTGGAAAATAATTGTAAAATGGTGAGGATGATGATGATGAAACATGTTTATACAACTAAAGAAAATGGGGCCTCCAGAGAGTTCTTCCCACTGACACAGAGCAAATGGTCAATTATCACACTATTTTTTTGTTGCTGTAATAAAATGAATAAAAAAGTGTTGAAAATGTTCATGGCTGAATAGTTGAGAAGTTTGCTTTATGCTTATGAGGTTTCAGGCTACAATCAAACATTGTAGTTGAGTGACATCGTGGGCCTATATGTTTGCCACAACCTCAGGTTCATATAAACCTCTTGAGTGAAATTAGATAGAGATATTTGGAAGTGTGTTGGAGTGACTGAACCTGTAATTCAAGGGCCTAGCCTTGTCACACACTGTATCATCCTGAATTTCCCTGCACAAGGGGGGGGGGGGGGTATAATTCTAAAAACAGTAAGAATTATAAAATCTATCTAAAATACAAAGCATAAGTGATATTTAGTCACAGTTTGCTAATTAACACCAGATCAGCAGTGATCAGGGTGGCATGATAAAAGACATTCTGTTTTAAAGATGGTAATAAATGACATGGAAATTTGGTCACAAATTCTAGCAGGTCAAGGTAGTATGTAGAGGCTCTCTCTCATTGACTGGAGTCAGAAAATTGTTTTTAACAAAGACAAACCTTTACATTTAAACAAAGCTTCTTAGGCTGAAAATATTTCCTTACTTACCACTCTGAAAAACATTCACATTCTTGAAAGAAGGCAGTAAATGTATAGCTTACCTATAAAAAGAGAGAGAAAAGTTGTGTATGAGAAATTAATTACAGTTGTGTGGATGGTAAACACATAAACTAGGAGTTTGTTTCATGCTGAGTAACATCTTATATAATTATATAACAGCAAATAATGTCTGCTACCATATAAAATGAGGTATCCATCCTGTTGTCTTTATAAACCTCTATAAAAATCTATATTTATGTTTTTTTTTATTTTTATTTTATATAGCATTGTTGGTTAAAGGTGTTCAGCAGTCCATTAACTGCATCACTGTATATATAATGAGGGGGGGGGGGGGGGGCGGGTTAGGAATTGTCTCTGCAAATCAGGTGGTAAAAATACCCTAAAGAACTTTGTCCATAAGCACTGGTTTATTGATTTTCTTACTGACGTTCACATCTTTCACCAATATATACTGCCGAAACACTTAAAGACATAAATGCACACACACACACACACACACAAATACATACCCACATATATATCATCATATCTTCACTGTTTAACGCCTATTTTCTATGCTTGCAAGGATTATATATACATAACATCATCATCACCGTTTTAACGTCCATTTTTCCATGCTAGCATGGGTTAGAGGAGTTATCCTGTTGTGAGCAATGCCAAGTCAGGTGACCATATCATGCTCATACAGAACCTATTTTGACTTGGTTTCTACAGCTGGATGCCCTTCCTAATGCCAACTACATTTACAGTGAGTACTGGGGGCTTTTTGTTGTGACACCTACACGACCACTTTACAGTGTGGACATATATAATATATAAATATATATGCATGTGTGTGTGCAAATGTGAGTGTGTGTGTGTGTGTGTTTATATATCTTTGTAAACACACATACACACAACTACACACACTCACACATATATTTATATATATGTATGTGTGTGTATGTATGTATGTATTGGCCTCAGGATCAGGAAGGGCATCTGGTCAGAATTCTTTCTCAAAACATGTTGAATATATGCCATCATGGAGGAGACAAACAATGTCAATGATGATTATGATGATGAGCATATTACCATATAGACATACATTACCATATAAATAAGTCACCCTAGAAAATATAGAGAAGTAATTCTCAGCTATTAATCTAACATACAAAGCACAAGGAACATAAAATATTTTTTCTCTTATTTCATATTTAGAAATTTGTTCTAAAAAAAATTATTTTTATAGTTAGCAGAATTGTTAAGACAATTTAATGGTTAGTGTAATGTCTATTGGATTTTTATGAATAAATATAGTTATGTACACACACACTCAAACACATACAATATATATTTGTGATGTGTATAAAGGATGACAGCTTTATAAAATGGTGCAGAGTGCTCAAAGTCAATGGAAACCTTGAAGTGGGGAAATCCAGAAAGACTGAGGATGAGGTGATAAAAGCTAACCTTGTCCAATTGCACCTCTCAATGATGATGACACAGGACTGAGATCTCTGGTGTTATGCAGTATTATAGAAGACCCATCTTCCCACAGGCACAGGCTGAAGCTGAAGCATATATATAGTATGCACCATCCCACCCCACCCTCCCATACATCTCCCATGAAGACAGGTTGGAGCATACATCTAGTGAAGCCTTCAGCTCAGTGTAAAGATGTTGTGATAGCAACACGGCAAAAAGCTCCCAGCCCACACTGGTAAGTATAAGTGCAAATGTCACAACAAAAAGCACTCAGTCCACACTGTAAAGTGGTCATGTAGGTGTCATGACAAAAAACACCCAGTATTCACTGTAATTGAGGTTGGCGTTAAGAAGGGCATCCAGCTGTAGAAACCAAGCTAACATCAGTTCTGTACAAGCAAAACATGGTCACCTAACCTGGCATTGCTCACAACAGGACAACTCGTCTAACCCATGCTAGCATGGAAAAATGGGTGTTAAACGATGATTATGATATATATATATATATATGTATCATCATCATCGTTTAACACCCATTTTTCCATATTCGTCTCGCATATTTTTTTAATGATACTATATATATATATATATATGTATAGTATCATTAAAAAAATATGTGAGACCAATAAAGGAAACAGAAAACTTGGAATAGACAAGCACATGGATAAGTCCCGTTCATCGGCTATTTTTGGGGAATGATAAGTCCCGTTCATCGGCTATTCGGGATGAAAACTCAAAGGATGTTGGTCAAACAAAAAACAAGACAAAATATCTACATACTGATATGGGGCAGGATAATTATTACAATCAAATGTGGGTAGGTAACCATAATAGAATTAAAGAAATTAATATAAGTTAGTTCAAGCAATTGCCCTGGACCTGGGACTAATATTTATAGACAAGAGGCATAATGGAGTGAACTGAGCAAGTTAGTGGTCAAATTTCAAAAGAATGAGCCTGAGGCTTGATGAGAAGTTGATAGGTAGGACAGTATTGAGAACTAAGAGAGGGAGAAAAAAGATTGATAGATGGAGAAATTGAGATATTAAATAGATAGATGGATGGAGAGAAATATGTGTGTGCGCATAATATATATATATATATATATATATATATATATATATATATATATAGAGAGAGAGAGAGCCTGCGGTGGTGAGTCTAGGGAGACCACTAATCATGGGAGTACTCAATGGATGGGGGAGGGGGCATGCTGAGTGAGTATAGAGATAGGTAAAATTCCAACTGCTGTGCCAAGCTGCAACCGTTTGCTATGGTTGGAGTTTTACATATCTTTCTCTCTTTCTATATATATATATAATGCAGACACACATATATATGCATGAACACACACATACACATACACACATTAGGTACTCAACTGTAGAAAAGATATTACTTAGTATCAGTTTAATACAAAAGAAGGAGAGAGGATGAAAGGGAGAGGGAGGAAAAGAAAATGATAAAGACTGGAAGAAGAGTTGGTGGAATAATAGGAGAGAGAGAGAGAGAGAGAGAGAGAGAGAGAGAGAGAGAGAGAGAGAGAGAGAGAGAGAGAGAGAGAAAGAGAGAGAAAGAGAGAGAGATAGAGAAAGAGAGAGAGAGAGAGAGAGAAAGAAAGAAAGAGAGAAATAAAGGAAAAAAGAAAAAGTGATAAAATTAATGGCATTCATTCAGGTATTTTTGCCATGTTGCTACAATATATTCTAAGATTTATTCTAGTAATAACTTCTATAAACAATTGCAATTTATTTCTATCCCATCTGTACCAATATTTTGTGAATTCCAATAAAAATATATGATTAGCAATTTCTAAGAAAGAATTGCAGCCAAAAAAATCAACAAAAAAAAAGACAGTCGATTTTTGTTATGGGGGAAGAAGGGCCCAGAGTATTACTGGTGCATAATTGTTATTAAGGCCAAAAATATTGCATAGCCCAATTGTTTTTGTTAAGTCAATACATAAAAATAGAAGATATTTCATTCAATCTTTCTTGGTTTCATGCCTTTACCATCATAATAGGATAATTTTTCTTTTTTGTTTTACTTAACCCTTTAGCATTTACATTACTCTATATTTACTATTATATTTTCATGGTAAAACCTTTACCTCACATAATTATCTCACATAATATTGAATCTACGAGATTTTGATATTACATATTTTGAAAACAATACCTTAACATCAGTATAAGCAGCTGGTTATGGCTGGTTTGAACAGAAAGAGATAATTCTGGCTGGATACAACCGGTTTAAATGCGAAAGGGTTAAGCAAAAGCCTGAATACCCTCCTCCTATTCCTCCACCAACTTTTTCTCACAATCATTATTGACATGGTTAAGCATGACTGTGTGGTTATGGTTAAGAATTCTGCTTTGCAACCATGTAGTTGTGAGTTCAATTCCTCTGTCTTATACAACATTCTCAAGTAGTTGACCAATATTTTGTGACTAAAACAGAAACTGAACAGACACTCATCATAAATGTGTGTCATGTGTGTCATGTGTGTGCACGTATGTGTGTGCGTGTGAATATGTATAATTTTTGCTGATGTTTATTGGCAAAAGATGTGAATATTGATGATAAAAGCTGCTAAACTGTTGCTTTGAAACAAAAATATCTTGTGATATTGTGATATCTGTTCTAACCAATGTGCCCAGACAATCTCTTGTTGTTATTGTAAATGCAGTGAGCCAGTGTTTGCTAGAGTACTGGAGACCTGTAACATGCAATGTTCAGAAAATGCCATATAAAAAAATAAATATAAAGAACATTTAAAAAATAGCTAGCAAAATATAATAGCAACAATGACAACAATAATAATAATGGCTTCTGATTTAGGCACAAGGCTGGCAATTTGAAGGGGGGGAGATAGTCAATTAAATTGATCCCAGTGCATGACTGGCACTTTATCTTTTTCATCCATAAGGATGAAAGGCAAAGTTAACCTCGGCAAGATTTGAACTCAGAACGTAAAGGGCTGTAACTTTATGCTGCAAAGCATGGTGTCTGACGCTCTGCCGATACTGCCATTCCACCGCCCTAACAACAATAATAATAATGACTTCTCATTTAGGCACAAGGCCAGCAATTTGGAGGGGAGGGGAAAGTCGATTAAATTGACTCCAGTGTGTTACTGGTATTTATTTTATTTACTCCAGAAGAATGAAAGACAAAGTTGAACTCACTGTTATATTGAACTCAGAACATAAAAAGCTGCGTCAAATGCCACATACCACTTTTTCCAATGCTTTAACAACTCTGCCACTTATGGCTCTAATAATTCCTTCTAACATTGGCACAAAGCCAGCAATTTGGAGGAAGGGAAAAGTCAATTACATTGACCCAAGTACTTAACTGGTACTTTATTTTATTGACTTTGGAAAACTTAAAGGCAAAGTTGGGCTCAACAAGATTTAAACTCAGAATATATTGCCTGCTCTAATAATAATCATAATTTCTGAGATTGGCTGATGGCCACCTTCCTCCAAAACTCATCAATAATAATAATAATAATAATAATAATAATAATAATAATAATGGTAATAATAATGATAATAGTAATAATATGAATTATTTACATTGGCACAAAGCCATGCATATTTCAGAAGGTTGCATGTAGTTGGTTGTATCAAACTCCATATAACAATAGGACAAAAGGCAGATTGGATATTGATGCTATTTGAACTTCAGTTTGGAAAAAGACATAGCTAAATACGAGAGGTAATTTAGTCCAAGATTCTACCATTTCTACACTCCATTGCTTTTAATAATAACACTAATAATTATGATGGATTGTATAAGCATGGCACCATTCCACAAAACTGTAGAGTAGCAGTGCAACTTATTTAATCAACCTCTGTAGATTAATATGGTAGGCTCTTACATACAAAATATAGTGAGTTGAAAAGCATCAATCAACTAAGATGTTCCAAGTAATTAGTCGACAGGAACTCCCTCTAGAAGATGTTTAAAATCTAAAAACATACAAAAGGGTAACTGCAATTAGAACAGTTGCCCGAGATTCTTGACAATATATATATATATATACATATGTCTATGTTGCCCAACTGATGTTATTGGAGTTATCTCCCTTGCTTGATTTCTTCTTATTTCAAACACCTGAAGATAATCTCAACTGTCTAATATATTATATATTACATATATCAGATTTGACTGTATTTGGTATCCACTGGGATGTTTCCCCTCAGTCATATTGTTGTCTGTACATTGTTTGTGAACCCTAGTGGTTATTGAACATAGAAATGTAAAGTGATGTAATTCTATATCACAAGGTATTTAGTTTGGCACACTACCATTTCAGCCCCTTTAATACTCTTCTTATGCAACTGCTATAATAATATTGAGAACGATAATAAAAATGGTTTCTAATTTAAGCAAAAGGCTAACAATTTTTGGGAAGGGAAATGTCAATGAAATCAACCCAGTGCATTACTGGTACTTTATTTTATCAACCCCGTAAGGATGAAAGGCAAAGCTAACCTCAGCAGGATTTGAACCTAGAACATAAAGGGAAGTAACTATGCTGCAAAGCAGGGTGTCCGACGCTGTACCGATTCTGCATTGACATGGAGGGGATGAAGAATAAATAAAAACCAGTACCTGCTTGATATTTTATTTTATCGATTCTGGAAGGATGAAAGGCAAAGTTGAGCTCAGCAGGATTTGAATTCAGAAAGTAAAGTGCGGGCACAAACAACACAAAGTATTCTGTTCAATACTGCCATGACTCTGATCTATAGACTTAGCATTTCTGTGCATTCTTAACCATAGCATACTGGGCCTGCCACATAGAAGCAGTAGTGGGACTTTCTGGTTAGTAACCCTCATTTCTTTCCACACAAAGTGAAAGAGCAGATACTCCAGCCTAGCCAAATAAATGCAGGGACAAAGCACAATGATCAGACTGTAATAAATAATGGAGGTGATGTATACATTTTCCACCTCTACTGACCTTTCAGACATAGCTTCCTGATAGGTCATTTCTGGGTGAAACTGGCTGCATTACTTGTAACCTCATTCCAACCCTATCCTCCTGGAGGTTTGAAACAAACAAGTTTTTGGGGATGCAAAAGGCATTATGTTTATTTACTATCTTCAAAAGGTCACATCATCAATGAAAAACACTATATCACCGTGCTGAGGCAGTTACAAAAGTCTATCAAGACCAAACGCACAAGAAAACTGATGAAAGGAGTCTTGTTTCATCTGGACAGTGCTCCAGCACACAAGTCCTTGGTTTCAACGGCTGCTGAGCAGGACTCTAGCTTTGAACTGGTTGATCTCCCTCCCTATTCTCCTGATTCAGTCCCATCTGACTATCATCTGTTCCCCAAAATGAAAAAAAACACACGGAACCAGTATTGTAGTGATGATGATGATGCCATATCTGCTGTTAATGACTTTTTTTTTACCAACAGGATGAAAGCTTCTTCGCCAATGGGATTCAAACACTTCAACATCTTTAGAAGAAGTGTGGGAACTGCAAAGGGGGACTATGTTGAAAAATAAATATCATTTAGTTACATTCCATAATAGTATCTTATTCAACCTATGAACTTTTTAGCCAACCATCGTATCTGGGCTGACTATGGAGATGACAAGTTTGTGATCTGTGTGGCAAATCAGTCGAAATTGTGAATACTCTAAGTTATATCTCTCCAATAATGATGTCTAACTTTGGCACAAGGTCATACATTTGGAGGTAGTGTGTTAATCGTTGAATTACCTTAGCAATTTACTGGCAAATATTCCATTGATCACAGAGGAATAAATGGAAAAGATATCTCCATTGCAATTTGAACTCAGACAGAGGCAACAAAAATACTAAAAGAAAATTAGCCAAATGTGCTACTTTTTTTGCTACTCCAATGTCCTATACAACAACAACAACAATGTAAGTCACACACACATATATATATATATATATATATATGCTTTTGCACACTGCATTTCATTCTTTATGTTATGATTTTATTTCATCATAGAACTTAATACACTTAATACAGAAGATGACTTTGTATATAAATGTATGAACAAAAATTGAAAAATAAAATAAAACATGAGATAGAGAACAATAAATATGAAAGAGAAGATTAAAAAAATAAATAAATGGTTACCAATTAGAGATTAAGAATGTAAAGATTTCATTCTCAGTGTCAGTAGAATACTTCTTATCAATGCTGAAATGTGTATTTGCGTGAATGTATGTATGCACTCATACATGCATACATACATATGCATACACACATATGTAAATGTATATATGGAGATATATAGATATATCTACAAATGTAGGCATGGCTGTGTGGTGCACACATGGCTGTGTAAAGTACAAGATGGCTGTTTAGGCACAGACAATGTCTGTGTGGACAAAAACATGGCTGTGAGCTTAAAGTTTTGTTTCACAACTACATTGTTTTGAGTTCTATCCCACTGTGTGATACCATAGACAAGTCTTTTCTACTGTAACCTCAGGTTGATTAAGGTCTTATGACTGAAGTAATCTATAAATGCATCTATGTGTGCCTACAGGTGGGTGTTTGCCTTTTTCTTTTATAGTTTTCTTGCTTTGCATTTGGCGTCTCTAGTACAGGCGGTGATGTTTGTTTATCTACCACAAAAACACAAGTCCCACAGCTCAGTGGTTATATGTGTCATCATCATCATCATCGTTTAACGTCCATCTTCCACGCTTGCATGGGTTTGGACGGGAGATTTCCCACTTGAGGCAAAATTGGTTGTCCTGCTCGTATAGGACTGTCTGGCAGGTTTTCTATAGCTGGATGCCCTTCCTGACACCAACCACATTTACAGTGTGGACTGGGAGGTTTTTACCGTGTTACCTACATGGTCAGATTACAGTGTGGACTATGTGTTTTTTTGTTGTGACACCTACACGACCTCATTTGTTTTGGACTGGATGTTGTGGTACCAACATAACTTCACATTTAAAGGGGTGGTATGGATGGGGTGGGGGTAGTGGGACAGGGTGTATTTTTGTTAGAGGTGCCTACTGACTGTAGGTATCGCTTTGTACTTAGGCAAGGCAGGTCTTCTGTATTACAGTGTAACGCCAAAGATCTTGGTCCAGTGACATTGTCTTGGAGAGGTGTAAGTGTGTGAGGTCGGAATTTATCAAGTCGTCCCAGGTTTTTCTGGGTCTGCCTACTCCGTGGCTACCGTCTATCTTTATTGCCCTGCACTTTTTTATACAGCTGTTGTCTTTCATGCGCATCATGTGACCATACCATAGCCTTCTCTCGAGTAAACAACATCTGATCCCTCTTATTTCTAATTTTTCCCTTAGTTCGTTAATGCTTTGCCGTTCACGTATATTACTATTACACATCCAGCGGAGCATGCAAGCTTCGTTCCTCTCTAGTCTGCGTATATCCTCTGCACACAATGCCCAGGTCTCACTGCCATGTAACATTGCTGTTCGAATGCAGGCATCATACAGCCTGCCTTTCATTTTTAGAGAGAACTCTTTAGCGGCCAATAGTGGTATAAGCTCTCTGAACTTTTTCCATCCAGTTCTGACTCTAGCTACTGTACTTTCAGAGCACCCTCCCCCACTGCTGATTTTGTCACCCAGGTAACGGAAGGTGTCCACTATTTCTATAGAACCATCTGTGCAATGGAATGAGCTAGTATTTTGTGGGCACTTGCTGCTACTTATTGCACCAGAGCATCGGTACATATAAAATATATATTCTTAATTAGCTTACCTGTGATCCCACTACACCTTTTATGCACCCATACTTTGCATTTGGGACATAAAATGGAGTTTCTGCCTACTCCTTTCCTACACACTGAGCATGGGCATTTCCCAGATGGGACTGGTGCCTTATTTTCCTTTCTACAAACTAGAACTTTAGTCTTAGGCAAGTTAACTTTAAGGCCTTTTGATTCTAGGCCATGCTTCCATGTTTGGAATTTTTTCTCTAGTTCAGCCATTGATTCAGCTATGAGCGTTAGATCATCTGCATATAGGAGTGCCCATGGGCAGCCGGTCTTGAACTCCTCTGTTATAGCCTGAAGGGCAATAATAAATAGTAGGGGGCTAAGAACGGAGCCCTGATGAACACCAACTTTTACGCTAAATTCTTCACTATATTCGTTGTTAATTCTAACCTTGCTGACTGTCTCTTTATACATGGCTTGTATAGCTCTCACAAGCCATTCATCAGCACCTAGTTTTCTAAGAGCCCACCAGTTAATGGAGCGGGGGCCTCTGTCAAAGGCTTTCTCCAAGTCAACAAAAGCTAAGTATAGGGGTTTACTTTTAGCTAGGTACTTCTCCTGTAGTTGTCGTACAATGAAAAGAACGTCTGTGGTACTTTTACCTGACACAAACCCGAACTGCATTTCATCTAGATCAATTCGTTCTCTGATTAGTTGCGCTATTACTTTTTCTGTGACCTTCATGATCTGGTCGATTTATTTAATGCCTCTATAGTTACCCCTATCTAGGGCATCTCCTTTACCCTTGTAGCAGTTAATGATGATGCTGCTACGCCAGTCCTTCGGAACAACCCCATTCTGTATGACTTGGTTTACTCTCCGGGTGACTATGGTGTGTCCCACCGTTCCAGAAGCTTTCAGCATTTCAGCAACTATTTCCGAAGGCCCAGCCGCCTTACCCGCCTTCATATCTTTGATTGCCTTACTTATTATACTACCTTCGACTAACACTGCTAGTCCCTCTATTGGATCGATGTGGGGGAGACTGTCTTTCTCCCATTTATTCTCCTCATTTAGTAGACTTTCGTAGTGACACTTCCAAGCTACCTTCTTATCAGCGTCAGTGATGGCAAGTACACCATCATCATTAAGGACACACTTCTCCCCGACAATATCACGGTTTTCCTTGACACATTGCCTAGCAATCCTGAACACCTCACGTTTTTGGTCCTCGCGTTGTAGAACATGCTTGAACTTTCTTTCCTCTGCTTCACTGTGGGAACATCAGTACCTTACTTAAAAAAGCTAAGTAAGGGTTAACATTATAAATGTAGAATTCTGCCTCAAACCAGTATCATCCAACTCATGCCAGTATGGAAAAATTGATATAAAAATGATGATGATGATGATATATAATAAATACATAATTGCTGTTAGATTTTTATTTTTCTCTCTGACTCAGAGAGAAGTTTTAATAATTTAAAGATTTATGGTGTTTAGCATTCAATATATTTTTATATCCACTTTCCTATGCTGACATGTGCTACATGAGGTTTTTTGACAATATTATTTTATGACAAAATATCCTTCTTGACAACAGCCTAATTTTTGAAGTATGGTATTTTCCCACTCCGTTTGAACTACAAAGTGACAGGACATAAACGAACTGCATTTGTGGTGTCAATGTAAAGTCATGTGAAAATAGATAAATAAATACGGACAGACAGACACACACACACATATATATATATACACAAACATCCATATGTAAATGAGACTCATCAGTCCATTTAATAGGCATCAAAACTATATGTTTTTGCCTATATTGAATTCCAGCAGAAAGCGAAGTAAAGGAAGCACTGCCTTGATAATTGTTTCTACTTTAGGCACAAGGCCAGAAAAACCCCAGTGCATTACTGGTACTTTATTTTATCGACCCCATAAGGATGAAAGGCAAAGTCAACCTCGGCGGGATTTGAACTCAGATCGTTAAGAGACGTAACTATGCTGGAAAGCATAGCATCCGACCCTCTACCGATACTGCCACCAGAATGTGTTAGATGGCACTACGGCATAAGCTTTCAAAATTCATAGCTAAAGGCTTTCAAATGTTTATTTGTAAACATACCATATATTATTAGATATACAAAATACACACACACATATATATGATGTATGTAGCATATAAAAAGAAAAAAATGAAAAGTGTTGTCAGTTTACAACACTCCCTTCTTCAAACTCTCCCATCAAGAATATTTACAACAATTTGGTGTTTATAGATCCTCAGTTATATAACTCTTTTCCAAAAGAACTATAAAACCTGACCACACTTTTCTCTGAGTCTCTCAAACATATCTTGATGTATTTCTCTCTAACATATTAGATCAACAATCTACAAAAGCTACAATCAAAGCAGAGTAGTCCTCACTAATGAATTGATTCACAATCTATAGAAGCTACATAATAAACAAAATATCAGATCCATGGACATACACAGTGACTACCCAAAAGACAGAACATTCAAATCTGAAGACAATGTATGGTCCAGCATAGTCATTGCTGTGATGGCTAAAGGAAACTAAACAACTAAGAAACATATGCATTTATATATATATATATATATCATTATCATTTAATGTCTATCTTCCATGCTAGCATGGGTTAGAGGGGTTTGTCTCATTTGAGGCAAGTTTGGTTGGGTGACTGTGTCTCGCTTGTATTTCAACACCTAGTTCCAGACATCTGGAACTAGGTGTTGAAACAGCAAGAACTCAGTCGTCAGGGTCCCAACTCTTTATAATATAACCATACTCTACTTCCCCAAGTATCGAGTACTCTGGTGAGTAATGGTCTAACCAGTTTTAAACTGAATCCATCCTGATTTATATATATATATATATATATATATGCATACGCAAATAAATACATACATGCCAGGGAAGAAATGGTAGAGGAGGTACAGGAGAGGAAGGGAACAAAGTAAGAGGAGTTGGGGGAAGACAGCCACTGGAATGGGTGGAAGACTACTGCAGAAACAGGTGAAGGACCAGGTGCATGCCTGTGGAGGGTGGCAGCCAAGGCTTCACAACTTGTTCCCTGTAGAAGAAAACATACAGAATAGCCAGCAAAAACGATGTGGAAGTAGCAGAGAGTGTATCTAGATGGCTATGGCTGACCAGTGGGGTCAGTAGTGTGTATGACACAGACACAGATTGGGGCTTGATCTACTTCAGTTGAGTTACCTGGAGGAGAGTGTATGTTGTCAAACCCAAAACACCAAGTGACTCCAGGATACAACAATGATGAGAAGACCAAGGTTTTGCATCCCTGGGTGAGTGAAAAGCTACATATATATATATGTCTATATGTGTGTGTCTGTTGTTGTTATACTTCTGTCAGTTACAACAACAAGTTTTCCAGTTGTTTGAACAACAGGTTAGCCTGTCCATGTATTTAACTTGTGCAATTTTAATATAGTTCAACAGAGAGTTCAGTGTCAATTAAGGAGGCTGATGTTTTGAATTCCAGGTACAATTCATTTTTGCAAGCCAAGTGGACTGAAGCATTGGGAAATAAAGAGTCTTGCTCAAGGACAAAATGTACTGCTGTGAATTGTACTCATGACGCTACAATCATGAGCTGAACACCATATCCACTAAGCTAAGCATCTTCACACAAGCACATGCAAACACATATATAACTATGCATAGGAGGAAAATATGGAAGCTAAAGGACCCCACAGCCAGGAATAAATTTCAAAGCATATTACTTGATGCTTTCGACAGTAAGGAAGAACATTTAGAGTCGGACAATATAGAGGGAGAGTGGGAATTTCTGAAAGCAAACCTGCTGTTGGCGACAGACGAGGTCTGTGGCTGGAGCAGGCCTGTAGGCAGGAGGAGAGTAACATGGTGGTGGAACAGTAAGGTGGAGGGGTCAATTAAGGCCAAAAAGCAGGCTTGGAAAGTATGGCGGGATGGGGGAAGTAGAGAGGACTATCAAGTGGCCAGGAGGGAAGCTAGGAGACAAGTGTACTTAGCAAGAAGGGAAGCTGAGGAAAGAAAGTTCAAGCATGTTCTACAACGCGATGACCAAAAACGTGAGGTGTTCAGGATTGCTAGGCAATGCGTCAAGGAAAACCGTGATATTGTCGGGGAGAAGTGTGTACTAAACGACGATGGCACACTTGCCATCACCGACGCTGATAAGAAGGTAGCTTGGAAGTGTCACTATGAAAGGCTTCTAAATGAGGAGAATAATTGGGAGAAAGGCAGTCTCCCCCATATCGACCCAATAGAGGGACCAGCAGTGTTAGTCGAGGGGAGTATAATAAGTAAGGCAATCAAGGATATGAAGACTGGTAAGGCGGCTGGGCCTTCGGAAATAGTTGCTGAGATGCTGAAGGCATCTGGCACGGTGGGACACACCATGGTCACCCGCATAGTTAACCAAGTCGTACAGAACGGGGTTGTTCCGAAGGACTGGCATAGCAGCATCATCGTTAACTGTTATAAGGGTAAAGGAGACGCCCTAGATAGGAGTAACTATAGAGGCATTAAATTAATCGACCAGGTCATGAAGGTCACGGAAAGAGTAATAGCGCAACTAATCAGAGAGAGAATTGACCTAGATGAAATGCAGTTCGGGTTTGTGTCAGGCAAAAGTACCACAGACGCTCTTTTCATAGTACGACAACTACAAGAGAAGTACCTAGCTAAAGGTAAACCCCTCTACTTAGCTTTTGTCGACTTGGAGAAAGCCTTCGACAGAGTCCCCCGCTCCATTATCTGGTGGGCTCTTAGAAAACTAGGCGTTGACGAATGGCTTGTGAGGGCTATACAAGCCATGTATAAAGAAACAGTCAGCAAGGTTAGAATTAACAACGAATATAGTGAAGAGTTTAGCGTAAAAGTCGGCGTCCATCAGGGCTCTGTTCTCAGTCCACTACTATTTATTATTGCCCTTCAGGCCATAACAGAGGAGTTCAAGACAGGCTGCCCATGGGAACTCCTATACGCAGACGACCTGACACTCATAGCGGAATCAATGGCCGAGCTAGAGAAGAAATTCCAAACATGGAAGCACGGCCTAGAGTCAAAAGGACTTAAAATTAACCTGGCTAAGACCAAAGTACTAGTTTGTAGGAAAGAAAACAAGGCGGCGGTCCCTTCTGGGAAATGGTCGTGCTCGGTGTGTAGGAAAGGCGTAGGTAGAAACTCCATTTTATGTCCTAAATGCAAAGTATGGGTGCATAAAAGATGTAGTGGGATCACAGGTAGGCTAACTAAGAACATAGATTTTACATGTGGCCGGTGCTCTGGTGCAATAAGTAGCAGCAAGTGCCCACAAACTACTAGCTCTTTCAATTGCGCAGAGGGTTCTATAGAAATAGTGGACAGCTTCCGTTACCTGGGCGATAAAATCAGCAGTGGGGGAGGGTGCTCTGAAAGTACTGTAGCTAGAGTCAGAACTGGTTGGAAAAAGTTCAGAGAGCTTATACCACTATTAGCTGCTAAAGGGTTCTCACTAAAAATGAAAGGCAGGTTGTACGATGCCTGCATACGAACAGCAATGCTGCATGGCAGTGAGACCTGGGCATTGTGTGCAGAGGATATACGCAGACTAGAGAGGAACGAAGCTTGCATGCTCCGCTGGATGTGTAACAGTAATATACGTGAACGGCAAAGCATAAACGAACTAAGGAATAAATTAGAGATAAGAGGGATCAGATGTTGTTTACTCGAGAGAAGGCTACGTTGGTATGGACACGTGATGCGCATGAAAGTCGATAGCTGTATAACAAAGTGCAGGGCAATAAAGATAGACGGTAGTCACGGAATAGGCAGACCTAGAAAAACCTGGGACGAGCTGATAAACTCCGACATCACACACTTACACCTCTCCAAGACAATGTCACTGGACCGAGACCTTTGGCGGTACTCAGTAACAGAGAAGACCCGCCTTACCTAAATATATAGTAAAACCTACTCCAGCCAGTAGGCATCTCTAACAAAATACACCCCGTCCCACCACCCCCACCCGATCCAC
This sequence comes from Eledone cirrhosa, assembly GCA_964016885.1. Lineage (NCBI taxonomy): Eukaryota > Metazoa > Mollusca > Cephalopoda > Octopoda > Eledonidae > Eledone > Eledone cirrhosa. Next base: position 165,017 of record CAXHJY010000437.1, on the reverse strand, counting down.
ACCACCCCGTTCTATGTAAAGTTATGTTGGTGCCGCGCCATCGAGGCCGAAACAAATGAGATCGTGTAGGTGTCACGACAAAAAAACACACAGTCCACGCTGTAATGTGGCCGTGTAGGCAACACGGTAAAAACCTCCCAGACCCACACTGTAAATGTGGTTGGTGTTAGGAAGGGCATCCAACTGTAGAAAACCTGCCAGACAGTCCTATGCGAGCAAGACAATCACTCTTGCCTCAAGTGGGACTACCCCCGTCCAAACCCATGCAAGCGTGGAACACGGACGTTAAACGTTGATGATGATGATGATGATGATGATGCATACATAATTCATAAACTCACATACCATTCACACACACACACACACACACAAATATCATCATCATCATCATCGTTTAACGTCCATTTTCCACGCTAGCATGGGTCTGGACGGGAATTGTCCCACTTGAGGCAAGATTGGTTGTCTTGCTCAGGACTGTCTGGGGGGTTTTCTATGGCTGGATGCCCTTCCTAACACCAACCACGTTTACAGAGTGGACAGGGAGGTTTTTACCATGTTACCTACACGGCCACATTACAGCGTGGACTGTGTGTTTTTTTGTCGTGACACCTACACGACCTCATTTATTTAGGACTGGATGTTGTGGTACCAACATAGCTTTACATCAAAAGGGGTGGTGTAGGTGGCGGTGGCGGTAGGGTTGGGACGGGGTGTATTTTGGTTAAGAGGTGCCTACTGACTGTAGGTTTCGCTTTGTACTTAGGCAAGGTGGTTCTTCTGTATATATGTATAAATACATATATATGTACATACATATATATGTATATACATGTATATATTATATATACATACATACACAGATATATATATATATAGAGAGAAAGATTGGATGTTATACACACACACACATATATATACACATCATACACATCACACCACCTGTCAATAATCCACATAGGAGACAATTATACAAGAATCTGAATTAAACCTGTTTCCTGAGATCTGTAGCGTAACTTAATGCTCCAGTCACCAAACCATATCAAACACAGTGGAAACTACATCCAAACAAATAACTGACTAATGTAATGCTGTAGCTGTTTTTATTATCCTAATTTGCTTTTTGTATATTCTTACTCTTTCTGTTTTCATAGTATTACGTTTTATTGCTGTCTGCTAATAGGGTTGTAACTAGTAAAGCTGTAGACTAAGTTTGATTGTGTCTGTCCCGTTCACTGATTGTGTTACACTATATCACTACCAAGGGCCATCTAAATTCTCAATAGCTTTAACTACATATCTGTATATAAGATAATTCTATTTTGAAAATATCATGGACAGAAAAACAAGGCCATTGATGAAGTACTAAGAATGGTAAAAATAATAATAACATTTTATTAGACACCAGCAATGTGGGTGTTGGACTCCACCAAGGATACATACTGTCACCTTTCCTGTTCAAAATCTTCAAGATTGACAAACATCTAGGTAGGAAGTGGTATTGAGGATAGTTGGCTGGAATTTGCAGATGACACACACACACACACATATATATACACACACACATATATATATATACACACACACACACAAGTATAATAATAATAATGATAATAATGAAAATATTGTGTACAGTGTTCAGGTGCACTATAACTCATCAAAAAGTTATGTATAGTACATAGAGTAATGTACAAACGTCAGGAAAATGAACAGTGCATGAGTCATGATATACACATGTGTGCATGTGTATGGAAGGGGTACATCAGAATTTTGGGAAGCATGAGGGTTTTAAAGGATGCAGTGTCTCGGCAGCTAACAACTGACGCAGGCAGTTTGTTCCATGCTTCAGCAACTCTGAGCGTGAAAAAATGTTTCCGAAAGTCATGGGAGCATAATAGCTGAATAAATTTATTCACAACTTCATACGGCCTTCACTAATGTACAGTGGTAAGAAACTCTCAGGCGAGCTGAACAGCAAAAGGTCTTCAGAGAAGAAACTCCCCTCAAGCAAGTATTTCAACCCTTAACTTCTATAAGGGCCAAAACACTTGCTTAAGTTGGGGTTTCTTCTTTGAAGACCTGCTTATATATATATATCATCATCGTTTAACATCCATTTTCAATGCTAGCATGTGTTAGATGGGATTGTCCTACTTGAGGCAAGATTGGTCAGGTGACCGTGTCTCGCTGATATAGAACTGTATATATGTGTGTGAGTGTGTGTGTGTATCCCGGGTTCAATTGGGGGTAACCACAGTAAGTAGGGTACTCAATACATAGAGTATATACAATATTTAATATAGAAAAGGCTTCTACAGGACTAGAACTGTTTTATTCGAAGGAAAGCATCAGGACGCCAACCACAATGACAGTTGGCTTTCCTGATGATTTCCATCGAATGAAACAGTTCTAGTCCTGTAGAAGTCTTTTCTATATCAAATATATATATATATAATTTTCAGTACCTGGAATCCAGTCCTCGATAGCTGTTCCATTTACCGAATTATTATTATTTTTATATGAGTCCCCAGTGTCCGCGCATTGCCTGGAGACTTGGATGAGAATGATCTCCCTGATGACGCAATGAAATTCTCAACAGTTCATTACGTAACTGTCTTTATCCCATTGCAGAAACTAATTAGTTGGAGTGAAAATTTAAGTAAGTTAATTTTTTTTTTAATTTTTTTTAAAAATTTTCTTATTTTACGTCTTTTATATTATTGTTCTGCATCTTCCTGCATTGAACCACCTAGGTACTATGACATAACCTGTGTATTTGCTGGCATTAGCGTACATCTGTGCGCTTATGTTAGTAGATATATTAAATTATCTCTCTCTCTATATATATATATAAGTATGGTACCAGCAAAAACAAGAATAACTAGGCAGGAAGAATTGGTCAAAAAGAGAAATTTATTGAGTGTTCAATGTAATATACACAAAGTTTAATTCAACCTATCTTCATGTGTATATATATATATATATATATATATATATATATAGCTATTTCAGAGCAACAATTCTAATTTTTAATTTCTGCTTGACCGGCAACCGCTCTGTATGATCAGTTCCTGATTATTTACTAGAATTCTATAAGAACCAAAACATCCAGGATTTTCAGCAAACGGGAGGAGTAGTTGGCTTTGATAAGCATCAATAAATGCAGAAACAAGGCCTTATCAGCTTTATCTCCCTCTGTTTGCTGAAATTAAAGTAAGTGAGTCTGTCACTACTCTAAAACAATAGCATAAGGTCTTCAAAATGCTTTTTATTAAGCATACAGTGTATTGCAAAATACACTATATATACATTCATATATATATATATATATATATATATATATATATATATATATTATATATATATATACACGCACACACAGTCACAGTGTTACACAAAGAGAGACTACTCTACTAGTATTACATGTACATTATAAAACATGACTTTTGTATAAAATCAATTTGTAACACTTCAAACAAAGAATTGCTTTTTGTCTCTTTTACTACACAACCTATGTTACAAACCATTAGGAGACAAATGTTGAAACTTGTTCCATCACCACTAAAAATTAACTACAGATAAAAAGCAAAACAAAAAACATAATTTAATGATTTAGATACATCCATTATTTACAAGTAGTAATGATCTAATGTCTGTTGTAATCTGCCAACTTTTAGCATCATCCATTATGGGAGATGATGTGTTGTTGTGTTGTAATTTCTCACTTGTACCAAAAATTTGTAGTCCTTAGTACATGATATTGCAAAAACAACAATTATACTACTACTTATAATAATAATAATAATGCTTTCAGATTTAGGCACAAGGCCAACAATTTTTGGGGGAGGGGAAAGTCGATTAAATCAACCCTAGTGCATTACTGGTGCTTTATTTTATTGACCCTGTAAGGATGAAAGGCCAAGCTAATGTTGGCAGGATTTGAACTCAACAACAACAAAAACAACAGAAAAATAAATGACTATTGGAAATACTATATCATTTTTGTACCAGCTAATGTTTTTTTGTGAAATCAAATGTGTTTTGCTTTCAAATTTTGTGCAAGTAAAATATTATAAAGAACGGATACTTTCTCATCTGCCCTTCACCACTAAAAACCTGGCACATTCTCAAATCAGTGGAAGGTGGAAGTGGAGAAGAACAATCTAAAAACATAAATTAATAAATAAAAGATCCCACCACACATTACTGATAAGTCTCATTCAACACTTTATGAACATTAAAGTCTCCCTGAACTATAAAAGAGTTAGATCACTGGATAAAAGGTGAGGAGACAGGACAAAAAGAAGAACAATGAAAATATTTTTAAAAAGATGAGATACAAGAAAAAAATGAAGATGGGAAAAGAATGGAAAAAATATTGAATATTACTTCTGAAAACAAAAAAGAAACCATTTCTTTAGCATTATGTCCTGCCACATAACTCCTCACCACAACAACCTCCACCACTACCATATCCTCATTATATTTTTTCTTTTGTTTCCAGAAAAGGGCCATTAATACTTTATACAACCATCAATAGAAAGAAGAGGACATGAAATATTTTTATTTCTTTTATATTGTTTTATATTTATTTGTATTGCTATTATATTATTTACTTATTTTTACTGTACTAGAAAATATAGAATTAGTTCTCATTGTTTTACTGTGTTTTTTTTTTATGGTGACTGCTGCCAGACATATTTATTTGTAGCAATGAACAGGGTATCTACACTTCCTCAAGATACACCCTGTCACCTTATGCTTCCTTTACCTTACTAACAAGAGGTTAAGGTGACTTCTATAAACTTTCCAAACATTCATATTAAAATCTTGTCTAAACCTAATTCTATAAATCTTTATAAGACATTATCTAATGCTTTACATTAAACCATTCTCGAATGTTTTGAAGAAAATATTTGCCAAAATCTTTATATAAGAACTTACATCAAACTATCTCATTAACGAATACACACACACACACACACACACACACATAATACAATACTTAAGTTATACAAATGCTATTTAAGTTCCATGAATTGGTTGTGGGTTCAACTTTGTGCCATTCAATCAGGCAAGGAAATGTTAACCATTTTAATTTGGTCCATAGACTGGATGACAGAAAGATTTGTACACTATTAGTGTTCAAATCACAGTTAATCCATGAAACTTGAGGAGAATGTAGACATCTTAAGTATTGTATAAAGATCATATCTAACTCTACTGTTGGTATTAAGTTCTGTTTTTATTGAATGCTCAACCAGTAACAATATATAAACAGGTGTGAGTACAAGCAAATAAAAAGAGCAATCAACAGGTAATTTGGAAGTTAATACACATATATAATTAGAGTACAGCTTTTCATTTATTTATGTTAGGTTAAAAAAAACAAGTTAAGAGAGGGGAAGCTGGAAAAAAAAAAAGAGAAAAAAGGAAAACGAGAGAGGTTTATCAAGAGGAGTGAAGTGGGCAGGCGCCTGTAGGGGTGTGTGTACTCCTGCATGAAGGTGTGAGTGTAGCAGTGGTGACAACATATGCATGTGTGTGTGTGTATATCTATGTACTAGTTTACGTCTACACAGCTTAACAACAGGTGTTTCATAATATCTTATAACTTAGCAGTTTTACAAATAGAGATTGATAAAGAAAGGATTTGAGTTGGTATGATTGAGTATATCCTTGAAGGTGGTACACTAGCATGGCTGCAATTCAAAGACTGACACAAGTAAAAGAATATGAAGACATTCATCAAATGTGACCTTTTTGAAAGAGAGTAATATGTGATTTGAAGGAAATTTAGCTGTTATTTCTAGTAGATAAACTCCTCAAACTATAGTGCAGAAGTTCCCCCTTCTATGTTTGACATTCTTTATTTTGAGGGGTTAGTAAGTCTAAGACATAGAGAAGGAAAATTAAATCAAAAGAAATGGAAGAAACAAGAAACAATAAAAAGTACATTAGTTCAGTGGTGTTTGGCAGAGGTCCAATTCAGTGTATTGGTATATAACAAACTGTCCCTGTCTTCTCTTCATGGATAATAGTTTCACAAGTAACAGAGTTTGTAGCTGTTCTAATATCTCTTTTATGACAATGGAAAGAACATTAACTCAAACACTTGAATAAGTGCCAAAGGCCTTTTCCATAAACGGGAAAGACAACTATAACAATGAAGCAACCACAGAACTCTAGGGCACAAGACAAGAGAGATATAAGGTATACATGTTTGAGTCTGTGTGTGTGAGGTAAGGCAATAAAAGTACAATTATATACACATGCCACATCCAACCCATACCAGCTTGGAAAATGACATAAAACAGTAATAATTGTTTCTACTTTAGGCACAAGGCCAGCAATTACCCAGCACATTACTGGTACTTTATTTTATCGAGTACCAGTAATGTGCTGGGTAATTGCTGGCCTTGTGCCTATAGTAGAAACAATTATTACTGTTTTATGTCATTTTACAAGCTGGTATGGGTTGGATGTGGCATGTGTATATACATGTGACATAAAACAGTAATAATGATGCTATATATATTACTAACAAAAATATAGATGCCATGTCTGAGAAAATCTCAGACATGTGGCATCCCACCTGCAGAAGAATCTCAAAGAAAGATTCCAAGGAATTATATATACACAATAATTGTTTCTACTTTTGGCACAAGGCCAGCTATTATTCCAGTGTATTAGTGGTGCTTTATTTTATCAACCCCGTAAGGATGAAAGACAAAGTTAACCTCGGCGGATTTGAACTCAGACCATAAAGGGCCGTAACTCTTTGCTGCAAAGCATAGCGTCAGACCCTCTACCGATATTGCCAATCCACCATATATATACACAATAATGATAATTGCAAAGACCAGATGTAGAAATTCATAGCTCAATTTTATTCAGAATCTGCCACAATACATATTTCTGTGGCATTTATAATCATGCAGCCACCAACATGAATTCATCAGACAGCAACTTAGGTAGTAAGTTTGTTATATAACATTCCTATTTCAAAATAGGCTATAGATAAGGGGATGGGTGGATAGTATGATTCTCTGCAGTTCATTGATTGCTATAAATAATAGCTTAGAAAATCATGTAAAATACCCCTATAGACAGAAAAAAGTGGTCAGTAGCTGCTATGAAGAATCAAACTCTGTATCTCTTGGAGCATGCTCAAGTAGATGTTCATAATTAGTATGCAAAAATAATGATAACATGTATAAGAGGAATCTGATGTAGTACGTAAGAGAGTAGACAGTGCTGATATGAACAGGTTATACATATGAAAAATGATACTGTTTAAAGTTCAGAGAAATCTCAGTGGCTGGGACCAGTGGAAGGGAAGACCTAAGAATACATTGGATGAAGTAGTAGTGACAAAGGACTGTGTTGATTGGTAATATGTGGAACGAAAGAAGACCCATTTACCAGTATAAAACCAAAATGTCACACAAAAACAAGATGATGTAGGAAAGACCAAAGGAGGGACACAAAATATATTAGTCACTGAGGAGGTGTGATGAAAGAACTTTGACAATAAATAAACAACCATCCAGTTATTAAACTAATCAACTGGAAATTTATAATAAATTGAAGTGAAAACCAACAGGTGTATGTGCTTTTATTGGCAGCGTAACCCTCCCAAAGTGTAACAATTTATATATATATATATATATATTTTACAATATATATATATATATGATTCCAGTTCCTCAGAGAAATAACAACCCAACCAGCAGCTGGACATATCGGAGTATTGACGGAGTAAAACACTTTAACAACATGTGTACCTGTCTCTACCACACCAATTCGAACTGCCTGAAGAGGTCACAGCCAATGATGGCTGTCACCGAAATATATATAGCAGTACATCTTTAATAAACAAAGCCAAATCTTAAATATTTGACTTAATTACTTTATTTTATATATATATATATATATATATATATATATATATATACACGCACTCACATATATATATACACACTCACTGTAAAAATGGAATGTATGGGTGAAACATGGCCTCCAAAACCTGTAGGCTACCCAAGGGTAATAACTCTGAATAAGAACTACAAGAGGAAAGGGCTTTTATTTATCCTAGCAAGAGGCAATCTCTCTAGTTCTTTCCAGTGACAATAAAACACACCAAGTTCCCACTGTAAGACATACACAGCACCAAATTTGCTTGGTTTCTGTTAATGTGTGCACAAGACGATATGGACCTAAAAGACCATCCAATACATGCAAGCAAGGAAAAGGAGGAATAAAATAATGTTGATGACGATGGTGGTGATGACACTCATATGTATACACACGTACACACACACACATATATCTATATACATATTCACACACACACACACACACACATATATCTATATACATATTCACACACACACACACACATATATATATATACACATACATGCACACACACCACACATATATATACACACACTTATGTGGTTAAACACATGCACAGGCATATACACCTATATATACATGTAAGTATATATTAAACTTCATGTATTTATATACCAAGGAATAAATGAGAAAACTGATGAATGCTTTAAGCCAGATATAAATATAAATAGCACATTTTTAATCTATTATCTACAGCAAATTGTTCCATTGGATAGGCAATATAAATATAGGAAAAGGTTTGCTTCTTAGCAAACACCCAGCCACCCAGCCAAGCACCTATACAGCCACACATTCCGTGTTCGCAGCAAAGTTATTGCAGCTTGAATATTGACCTTCCCTTTATCTTACCACTCAATAATATTGATTTCTCTTGACTGGGCAGAAAGTCAACATTCGGTAGCAACAGTGTGTGTGTGTGTGTGTGTGTGTGTGTGTGTGTGTGTAAGTGTGGTGGTAGTCAGTTACATTATCCCCTCCCTTTCTCCACCACCACCCCTTGGCTCCTACCCTTTCTCTCTCTACACACATCTACCCCTTTCCCTACAACATACTACTGGTGTTTGTAATGATGTTATCAACCTTGGATGCCAGAGGTGGGGACATGAACAGCAAAATCAACCTTTTGAATTCATAAAAAATAGAAGAATAAAATGAAATAATGATTTATAACACAATTTTGATAGGTATGTAAGTTTGTTGTTGTTGTTTAATCCCTGGTCATCCCTGACTGATCAGACCTATGATTAAAAGCATTCCAGCCATGACCATCCTATGTATTTTTGATGTGCAAGGAACACAGGACCATTCAATGTGATATCTGAAATGGTTGGTAATGATTGATTTGAGAAAATTTGGCTGCTATTTGTCTGTAAGTTGAGCAGTCATGTAGAGGTTCTTTTGTTGGATTGAGATGCGTCAGGTTATTATTGTTGTTTAGTCCAAGGTCAACCAGGTATAGATGTTGATCGAGCAGACTTGTATCAGACATTCCAGCATGATAATGCCATCTATTTTTCTAGACAGTGTACCATGGAATACATTATCCAATATACCTTTCCTTCTTTTAGAACATGGGATGGAAACAGAGAGAAATTTTGTGGTTATTTCCAGCAAGTTATGCAATCACAATGAGGTTTCCTTGTTGGCTTGAGGTTTGTGAGATTGGTCTGAATGGAAGTAGTTAATTAAGATAGTTAATTAAGATACATTTAGTTAGGTGTTCTACTCTCTCTACCCACCAGTTGACTTTTGATAAACTATATTATTTTGCTTGTCACAATCTGTTCCAGTGGTGTTATGTCTTAAGTAACTTTAACAATGAATCAAAATTGAAGACGTTAACATAATGAAACAAATAGGAACATCACACTTTAAATAACCCTCTCTATGGAATGGAGTCAAAGATATAATCAACAATTCTAACAATAAAATAAGTTCAAGTGTTACATTATTAACAATATTAATTATAAAGGGCGGTGGATTGGCAGTATCGGTAGAGGGTCGGACGCCATGCTTTCCAGCATAGTTACGTCCCTTTATGATCTGAGTTCAAATCCCGCTGAGGATTACCTTTCATCCTTACGGGGTCGATAAAATAAAGTACCAGTAATGCACTGGGTAATTGCTGGCCTTGTGCCTAAAGTAGAAACAATTAATTATATGATGAAATTGAAAACATACTTGAAATTTTTACCAGAAGGAAATAACTTTAACTATAGAAGGAAATTGAATATAATTGAAATGAGTATCACAATGAAACATTGTTACGAATATCTATAACTTTATGCATCAAAATATAAGAACATCTATAAAATGTGGAATTTTCATGGATTCTTCTAGTATAAATTAATGTTAATATCATTACTAGTAGTGATTTAAAGGCTAAGAGGTGAGGAGGATTCAGTTGTGTCAGGAGTATAACAACTTCATGGTTCGGATGCTACAATAAAATACACATAATACTCTCTGTAAAGTGGATGGCATTAAAAGGAGCATACAGCTGTAGAAATCATGCTAAAACTGGAACATACATAAGATGGCCCTCAGCTGGTTTAGGAGGACAGTAGCTGAGATTAAGTAATGACTTGGTCTGTAACAACCTATCCAATCCATGCTAGCATGGAAAAACAGATGTAAAACAATGATGATGAGTATTAACAAGTAGAGAGAGACATTAAATAGAAGGAGCTGATTGTCTTTCAATTGTTGATACTATCTGCTGGCCAGAAGGAGCAGCATGAAATAAAGCATTTTGCTCAAGAACATAACTTTCCACCAAGTCCAGGAATCAAATCTGTGGATAATTTGATATTTCTATGTCTCTGATTCTGGCTACAACTCATGGTGCATTTTAAAATTTATTTTATGATTTTCGTTTATGTAGTTATGGAAATATGAAAATTATGCAAATGGTAATTAACAATGCCATTCCTTTCTTGGCCAAGTCATAAATGCACACACACACACACACACACACACACACACACACACACACACACACACACACACACACACACACACAATAAATAGAATAAAATAAAACTAAACTACTGGTCTATGTTGCAAAAAAATCAGTTAATAAGATTCTGAAAAAAAAAAAAAATTCAATATGATCGTGTACTTTTATGAGATGTTACTTCTAATATTTTGGGTAGCGTACTCCTCCACATGACATGCAAATTTATTCAATTTCAAGAATTTATTCCAGATATATCACATTAGGATTGATTCTGCCAGACTTTCCTTTCATTCTTTTTCATCAAAGATAATGTCATAAAAAATACTTTAAATATAAAATTAACATATATAATACATATATATATTTGCCAAATGGAAAGATATATATACAAATATGCACATACACATATATGAATAAAAGAAAATTACACATTTATGAACAAATACATGCACACACACATACACACACTATATATCATTTCATCATTTCATTTCATTTTACGTCCGCTTTTTCCCTGCTTGCAAGGGTGGGTTGGGAACTGATGCTGGCTTGATTTCTACAGCTGGATGCCCTTCCTAACACCAACCTCATTTACAGTGAGTGCTGGGTGCTTTTTTGCCGTGGCACCTTCACGACTACTTTGCAGTGGTATGATAGGGACCCCAGTCCCTATCATCTCATTTCTACAGCTGAGTAAACTGGAGCAATGTGAAATAAAGTGTCTTGCTCAAGGAAACAACACATCACCCAGTCTGAGAATTGAACTCACAGCCTTTGGATTGCAAGGCCAATGCTCTAACCACTAAGCCATGTGCCTCCATGAATATATATATATATATATATATATATATATATATATAGTGTGTGTATGTGTGTGTGCATGTATTTGTTCATAAATGTGTAATTTTTTTTATTCATATATGTGTATGTACATATTTGTATATATATTTTTTCATTTTGTAAATATATATATGCAAACGCACAAATATACAAGGATACATACACATACATATACATCCTAGACAAATAATAAAGGTAAGTGGCATGCATGTTTGTGTGAGTGAATGAATATTTTGCAATGTAATGTGCTTTCATTTCAATTTCATGATAACCTTTCAGATAACATATAGGAGGCCAATATATTCTCATACCATTTCTATTTTTTACTATTTTTCTTTCATTTTTCTCTTTCCCATTTACTTTTATCTATTTATATTTTTCCTTTATGCATTTATTTATTGACTTACTTTTCAATTTCCTCTATTCCCCTTCACTTACATATGAAATATGATTTATTTATTCTTTTACTCATTTTAGTCATTGAACTGCGGCCATGTTGGAGCACTGCCATCAAAGGTTTTTTTTTAGTTAATTATATGATCCTCACACCTCTTCACTCACTACACACTACATACTTTCAGATTTATTTTATTGCATTCAGAAAAGGAGGGGAGCAAAGTAAACTTGAATGAAAAAGGGACGTAAGTAAAATGTATGAAGATATCATGAAATACCATGATTTATTTTTGCTCAATACTTTACTGATTCTGACATCTCACAATGCTACACACAGAGAGACATATACACAAAACAATATCATTATCATCTTCACTATCTTATTATACAAGAGAGTAAGATCCCTAAGTGCAGCACTTTAAGAAAGTGTTTTACCCTCTTGTATGATATGATAGTGAAGCAAACATTTAACCACATGACCACTGATCTTCTGGCTTTTTCAGCTTTTAATCTAGTTTTAGGCATTCTGACCATGGCCATGCTGTCTTTTATTTTAAGGCATAGTATATCAAAGAATACATTATCTAAAGTATCCTACTTTTTTATGATAGGATATGATTGGGGAATTTAACTGCATTTTCTAACAGGATAATTGATGACATAAAGGGTCCTTCATTGCCTAACTGGTTTGGGGTTGTTGGCAGTGGTGAATAAGATTTCTAAATCAAAAGCTATCTCTTCTGAAATCTGAAAGATAAATGGTCCCCAATTCCACCATTTAATATGCTTGAGTTCCAAGACATATAAAGAAGAAGATTATATATATATGTATGTAAGTGACAGAATTATCAAACTTAGAATAGCTGTAAGAAACAGAATGGTGACAATTATCTGACTATGCATCACAGGCAGGTCTGAGTAAAGAACAAAGTCTCCAGTTCTCTGAAGAACTCTTACAGACAACTCCAGTTACTGATGAAAGAGACATCATCCTGGCAGGATGATGAACATTCTGGACAGTACCAGAATGGATTCAGTGGAGTTCATGGCAGCTATGGTTATGGATTAAGAAATGAATAGGAGTGAGGCGTCTGGAATTCTGTAATACAAATGAACTAACCATTTGCAACAGAAATTTCAGGAAACCAGCTAGCCATCTGATCACATACCAATCAGATGAACACTTGAGCCAAATTGGTTTCTTACTTGTAAGACATCAAGACAAACAGACTGTACTAAATACTAAGGAAGAATGTGCCACCCAACACAATTTAGTTATTAGTGACATCACAATAAACACAAGACAGAGCAAGATACAAAGGAAAATATGGAGACAGAAGGTTTGGAGCTAAAGGACCTTCTGTTAAATACTGGTTTAGAAAGACCCTAGGGATGCATTGGTGAGAGGAGAGACAAGTTAGATACATATAATGTAGAGGACAATTGAAAATTCTTGCATGACAACCTTTTGTGAACTACTGATGAGACTTGTGGCTGGAGTAAAGGACCAGCCAGAAACGAGTACCTCATTCTGTTATGTGGTGGTCCTTAAGGAAATTAGGTGTAGAAGAATGGCTTGTACAAACAAAGCAAGCCATGTACTGAGGAGCTGTCAGTAAAGTGAGAGGACCCACTAAAAGGAGTGTTTGTGGATGCTACTCATGGCCCTTTCAGGAATAAGTGGGTGAAGAAGAAGATATATACATATATATTTAGCACAGAAAACAGACAGTAAATGATGATGATATATTTAAATACACATACTCACACACACACATATATATATTTATCACTCTAGATACATATTTGTGGAGTATAACACGTTTCCACTACTTGACACCTAAGCTAATATTTTACAAGAGAAATTAATCAATAAATAATGGACTAAGTTTTAATATTTAGAGTAATGACATAAGCCTACATGATAAATGCAGAACAATAAAACATCTAGAATATTATTAGACAGTACAAATATGTTTATAAAATATCTGTGTTGACCATTGGCCGTTGATATCTAAGGCATTTTTGCCCATCACTGTCTTTGACAGCATTTAGCTATTTTAAAGGCTGTTCTAGCGATGAGTTTCCTCATTTTTATATGTAATTAAATACACTCACGCTTTGGCTCGATCAGAGACAACTTTGTTTTAATTATACATTCTTGTCTGATGATCCTGTGATAAACAGGTGAAACTCTAGAGCAGTGTTTCCCAACATGGGCGCTGTTGTGTTGAAAGGGGGCGCTGTGAGTTTTATTTCATTTGGGGCGCGGTCAATATACTCAGGTGGGCGGTGGGCATTTATCCATTTTTTCTTTCAAATCTTTTTCTTTCAAATTTTCAATTTGGTTGACATGGGTAGTGAACATGTGTATTTACCTGTAGGTATGTGTGCACATGCGTTATATACGTGTGTATATTTATATACGTTTATATAATTATATGTAAAAAAAAAAAAATATATATATTTTTTTTATGTGTATTTGGTGTATATGTTCATATGTGTGCGGGTACTGGTGTCGCGCGGGTTTTTGTACGTGTGCACATGTTTATGTGTATGTGCTTGTATATGCATACCATAGCGGGTGTTTTCATGAATGCGTGTATGTATTTATTTAATTATTGTTGATTTCAATAACCTCTGTCATTTTCGTTCTACTAATTTATTTACATTATTCTTAACTCTGAAGCTGAGAATCATTCGGTTTCTTAAATAGAATATTAGTCTACGACTTCATTTATACCACAAATGTGGTTTTGTCTTTGCGCATAATTGTTCTCAATGTTCCACATAATGATGTATTATCTTTGCTTTTTTTCTGTTCATTGCCAGGGAACGTCTCCACGAACCAAAGTATCGTCTTCCTGTTTTCCTTCGGCTGCAACATTTTTCAAAATATTTACTTCTGCGTTCACAGATTGATTTTTTTAGTTTCAGAAGATCCAGTTAAGGGTG
Organism: Eledone cirrhosa; assembly: GCA_964016885.1. Classification (NCBI taxonomy): domain Eukaryota; kingdom Metazoa; phylum Mollusca; class Cephalopoda; order Octopoda; family Eledonidae; genus Eledone; species Eledone cirrhosa. The sequence goes on along the minus strand of CAXHJY010000437.1, from coordinate 149,950 downwards.
AAAGCAGCGATTCTTTGCTTAAAATTTAATCTGTTATTTTAATAAATATTTGCTCTACGGTTCTTATATATTTGATATATATTTATCCTTATCAAGCCCTCTTTGGATTTTAGTCTTCAAATTTATTATTATTACTATATACATACATATATGTGTGTGTGTGTGTGTGTGTGTGTGTGTGTGTGTGTGTGTGTGTGTGTGTGTGTGTGTGTGTGTGTGTGTCTAAAATATCTAATCGTTGCTCTTCTCTCTCTCTTCATATATATATATATATATATATATATATATATATAATGTAGGAGGTGAGTTTTATTGTAGTACAATAAAGCAATGCAGATATCGGATAAGAAGCACTCTACAGTTTGTAGGACTGGAGTATACATAATATAAGATCAAAAGATGGTTAAAGGAGTTCCATGTATTTTATTATGCGCATTTCAAAAATAAACATCATCATGCAATAATATTTGTGTTTTCATCAGATAAAATAGGAGAACATGATATGAAGGCTAAAAAACACTTGTGGATAGTGCAGTTTTAAATCAACATATTGATAATGTTGATTTAAAACTGCACTATCCACAAGTGTTTTTTAGCCTTCATATCATGTTCTCCTATTTTATCTGATGAAAACACAAATATTATTGCATGATGATGTTTGTTTTTGAAATGCACATAATAAAATACATGGAACTCCTTTAACCATCTTTTGATCTTATATTATATATATATATATATAGTTAAAAGAATAGAGCTGTAACACACAAGTTATTATATATTGGTAAACGGAATAGAAAATGCTGACAAATTGTTCACAGTTGAAAAATGGTTTAATTAGGAATAAAAGAGTATTAGTGGTTGTATGGGTTAGTATTCAGTTGTGGTTTTAAGTTTTTACCGGTTGCGCATTTCTAAATGCTTTTCAAAAATAATTTTGAGATAGAGTGTCCGTGCTGTTTGCTCTGATCTGATTAGTTTTGGGAATTCTACCTGTTTTTATGTTAAAAAAGTGGCTCCAGCGTTATTTTTGTGTTGCAAAAATGCTTGTGGTCAAAACAATTTTGATTGGTCGGTAGAGGTCATGTGAATGTAAAAAGTTGATTTTGCGCCAAGACTGTTTTTATGTTAAAAAAGTGGCTCCAGCAAAAATTCTTGGTCAAAACAATTTTGATTGGTCGGTAGAGGTCATGTGGATAAAAAATTGGTTTTGCGCCAAGATTGAGAAATGACTCTTTCACAACAAATATGTGTGTGTGTGTATGTGTGTGTGTGTGTGTGTGTGTGTGTGTGTGTGTGTGTGTGTGTAGTATTAGTAGTAAGGTGTTCGATGCTGCGACAATGGCCAGCAGCGATGTGTCAAATGGCTATTAAGATAAGTGTGTGTGTGTGTGTGTGTGTGTGTGTGTATAGCAGAGTAATTCGATGGTCAGTAAGAATGTGTCTGAAAGCAATGGGGGGTATTTTAGCATGTCAAAAGATATTTTTCAGCTTTTGTCTTATACGGAGAAGTGTGTGTGTGTATAAGTCTCGTTGTATGTTGATGTACGCGTGTGTATGTGTTTGTGTATATATGTGTTTGTGTATATGTGTGTGTGTGTGTGTGTGTGTGTGTGTGTGTGTGTGGGTGGACCAGTATTTTTTTCCCCCTGGTAAAATGGTGTACATTATTCGATTTTTTCAGTAAAATCGGTTCTCTTAATAGAACATCAAAAATCTTAACAATAAAAGGTGTGAAATGATATTCACTATATATATATACACATACATATATTCACTACATATATATATATATATATACATATATACATACATATATATGCACATATATTTTTTTGTATTGCACCATAGTGCATGTGTGTTTACGTGTGTCATTGTGTTTATATGTGGGTAGAGATGTGTGCTGCTGTAGGTATGTATGTTGACGTGTGTATGTTGTGGGTTCGTCTTAGGGAGAAGTGTTTAGACGGGGTCCGTATTTGTTAATGAAGTAAGATTCCTTGCTGATGCGCTGGGTGTGGGTGGCATTATCTTTAAATTTGTAGGGGGGAAAGATTCTGAAGTTGGGATGATTTTGGGCGGCACAGGTATCAATGTGTTCACTCAGTGGTATTTTCCTGTATTCCCGTATTTTAATTTGGGATCTATGGACAGTCATGCGTTGGCGGAGGCTGTTTTGGGTCTGGCCTATGTATTGTTCTCGACAACCTGAACAAGTTAATACATATATTAGATTTTCCGATGCACATGTGAAATTGTGTTTTACTATAAAACGTTGTCCATCTTTGAAATAGAATTGCGAACCCTCTATTAGGTTGATGCAAATGCCACAGTTGGGTCTATCGCATTTTTTTTACTGTGGGTTTCGTTGTTGTGGTTGGCAGTACTTTGGCATGTGTTAAGATGTTTTTCATTGACTTGGATTGTCTTTTGCTCTTTATGATATATATATA
>CAXHJY010000437.1:115000-140000 GCA_964016885.1 Eledone cirrhosa | reverse complement strand
ATATATATATGGGTATGTATACATACCCATATGTATATATATATATATATATGTATACATATCCATATATATATATATGGGTATGTATACATACCCATATGTATATATATATATATATATGTATACATATCCATATATATATATATATATATACACACATATATATATATATATATATATATATACATATATATATACATATATATATATATGGGTATGTATACATACCCATATCTATATATATATATATATATGTATACATATCCATATATATATATATATATATATATACATATCCATATCATTTCATCATTCATTTCATTTTACGTCCGCTTTTTCCCTGCTTGCAAGGGTGGGACGGGAACTGATTCTGGCTTGATTTCTACAGCTGGATGCCCTTCCTAACACCAACCTCATTTACAGTGAGTGCTGGGTGCTTTTTTGCCGTGGCACCTCCACGACCACTTTGCAGTGGAATGATATGGACCCCAGTCCCTATCATCTCATTTCTACAGCTGAGTAAACTGGAGCAATGTGAAATAAAGTGTCTTGCTCAAGGAAACAACACATCACCCGGTCTGAGAATTGAACTCACAACCTTTCGATTGCAAGGCCAATGCTCTAACCACTAAGCCATGTGCCTCCATATATATATATATATATATCCATATATATATATATATATATCCATATATATATATATATATATATATATATATCCATATATATATATATATATATATATACGTAGGTCCCGGGTTGAGTCGGGGATAACCACAGTAAGCAAGGTACTCAATACATTGCAGAGTAAAAATATATATATATATATCTAAATATATATAAATATATATATATATATCATCACCGACACTGATAAGAAGGTAGCTTGGAAGTGTCACTATGAAAGGCTACTAAATGAGGAGAATAAATGGGAGAAAGACAGTCTCCCCCATATCGACCCGATAGAGGGACCAGCAGTGTTAGTCGAGGGGAGTATAATAAGTAAGGCAATCAAGGATATGAAGACTGGTAAGGCGGCTGGGCCTTCGGAAATAGTTGCTGAGATGCTGAAGGCATCTGGCACGGTGGGACACACCATGGTCACCCGCATAGTTAACCAAGTCGTACAGAATGGGGTTGTTCCGAAGGACTGGCATAGCAACATCATCGTTAACTGTTATAAGGGTAAAGGAGACGCCCTAGATAGGAGTAACTATAGAGGCATTAAATTAATCGACCAGGTCATGAAGGTCACGGAAAAAGTAATAGCGCAACTAATCAGAGAGAGAATTGATCTAGATGAAATGCAGTTCGGGTTTGTGTCAGGCAAAAGCACCACAGACGCTCTTTTCATAGTACGACAACTACAGGAGAAGTACCTAGCTAAAGGTAAACCCCTCTACTTAGCTCTTGTCGACCTGGAGAAAGCCTTCGACAGAGTCCCCCGCTCCATTATCTGGTGGGCTCTTAGAAAACTAGGCGTTGACGAATGGCTTGTGAGGGCTATACAAGCCATGTATAAAGAAACAGTCAGCAAGGTTAGAATTAACAACGAATATAGTGAAGAGTTTAGCGTAAAAGTTGGCGTCCATCAGGGCTCTGTTCTCAGCCCCCTACTATTTATTATTGCCCTTCAGGCTATAACAGAGGAGTTCAAGACAGGCTGCCCATGGGAACTCCTATACGCAGACGACCTGACACTCATAGCGGAATCAATGGCCGAGCTAGAGAAGAAATTCCAAACATGGAAGCACGGCCTAGAGTCAAAAGGACTTAAAATTAACCTGGCTAAGACCAAAGTTCTAGTTTGTAGGAAAGAAAACAAGGCGGCGGTCCCTTCTGGGAAATGGTCGTGCTCGGTATGTAGGAAAGGCGTAGGTAGAAACTCCATCTTATGTCCTAAATGCAAAGTATGGGTGCATAAAAGATGTAGTGGGATCAGAGGTAAGCTAACTAAGAACATAGACTTTACATGTGGCCGGTGTTCTGGTGCAATAAGTAGCAGCAAGTGCCCACAAAATACTAGCTCTTTCAATTGCGCAGAGGGTTCTATAGAAATAGTGGACAGCTTCCGTTACCTGGGCGATAAAATCAGCAGTGGGGGAGGGTGCTCTGAAAGTACTGTAGCTAGAGTCAGAACTGGTTGGAAAAAGTTCAGAGAGCTTATACCACTATTAGCTGCTAAAGGGTTCTCCCTAAAAATGAAAGGCAGGTTGTACGATGCCTGCATACGAACAGCAATGTTGCATGGTAGTGAGACCTGGGCATTGTGTGCAGAGGATATACGCAGACTAGAGAGGAACGAAGCTTGCATGCTCCGCTGGATGTGTAATAGTAATATACGTGAACGGCAAAGCATAAACGAACTAAGGAAAAAATTAGAGATAAGAGGGATCAGATGTTGTTTACTCGAGAGAAGGCTGCGTTGGTATGGACACGTGATGCGCATGAAAGTCGATAGCTGTATTACAAAGTGCAGGGCAATAAAGATAGACGGTAGCCACGGAATAGGCAGACCTAGAAAAACATGGGATGAGCTGATAAACTCCGACCTCACACACTTACACCTCTCCAAGACAATGTCACTGGACCGTGACCTTTGGCGGTACTCAGTAACAGAGAACACCCGCCTTGCCAGTAGGCATCTCTAACAAAATACACCCCGACCCGCCACCACCCCCACCCCATCCACACCACCCCGTTCTATGTAAAGTTATGTTGGTGCCGCGCCATCCAGGCCGAAACAAATGAGATCGTGTAGGTGTCACGACAAAAAAACACACAGTCCACGCTGTAATGTGGCCGTGTAGGCAACACGGTAAAAACCTCCCAGACCCACACTGTAAATGTGGTTGGTGTTAGGAAGGGCATCCAACTGTAGAAAACCTGCCAGACAGTCCTATGCGAGCAAGACAATCACTCTTGCCTCAAGTGGGACTACCCCCGTCCAAACCCATGCAAGCGTGGAACACGGACGTTAAACGTTGATGATGATGATGATGATATATGGGTATGTATATATATATATATATATATATATATATATATATATATATATATATATGGGTATGTATATATATATATATATATATATATATATATATATATATATATATATATATATGGGTATGTATATATATATATATATATATATATATGGGTATGTATATATATATATATATATGTGTGTGTATATATATATATATATACACACTGTAAGTTTTTCAATCAGCCTTACACTTTCAAACTATATTTTTATGTTGAAGTAACTTTCAACCTTTAATACATACATACATACATACATACATACATACATATACACACATACATACATACATATACACACATACATACAAATACCTGTCACTTAATTTACACACACATCGGCCTTACACTTTCATACACACATACATACAAATACCTGTAAATTTTTTTGGGGGGCCTTTCTTATCAATCTTTTTACATTCAATTATCAGCCTTATACTTTCAAAGTCAATTTTTATGTTGAAGTAACTTTCACCCTTTATTTTTCGATACCCATTTACTTACTAACATTTGAATCACAACAACAATAACAATATTCATAAACAGACAGACTTTCAAAGTCAATTTTTTCTGTAGAAGTAACTTTCACCCTTTCTTTTGGACATAAAATGCCACCTAAAAAGAGAAGTCGCCTCAGTCGACATACCGCGTCAGCAGTGGCGCAAAAGGATACTATAGCAAACGAGTCCTCTGAGGAAAATGCTTCAAGACTTTCACAGACAGCCTTATGTTCAGCAGAATGTCGAACCGCTGAAAGTTTCCAACAGCGCACCGCACGCCTAGCCAAAATGGCTTCATACCAGGCTTCTTCGAGGGCTTCAGAGAGCCGTGAACAAAGGTCGAAGCGCCTGGCTAGAAACGATGCGACTAATGCTGCTTCCAGGTATTTGGAACGTTTAAAACAATGGACGGCTCGCCTTCCTACAGATGCTGCGGCTATGACTACTTCCATGGCTTCTGAAGATGCAGACGGTCCATTAGCACATTAGCATTGCAAATGTTGCTTCTGCTATTGCTGCCAGACCTTCCCACCAACCACACGACCAATGTTCTACGTTCAAGCGTAACAGTCGATGGCGAGAAGCTGCACGCGGTGTGACGAGCCTCAACAGCCCTTACTGGCACCTACGGGCTTTCAAGTATGAGCAAAACGTTAATTACTCGATGCGCTATGACATAAATATAGGCGAGATGCACTTCAATTGCCAATTCTGCAATGCTACAAAGTGGGATGGGGAGCCACCTGCAATGTGCTGCTTAAACGGTAACGTCACCTTGCCCCCTCTTACGGAACCGCCAGAACCTTTGAAGGAACTACTGACTGGTTATACGTCAAGGTCAAAAATAAAAACCCTGATCCACCAAATAAAAAACGATCCTGGGAGTACCGGAAAAACTTTTGTAACGAATTTGATTCTCGCTAAGATTCGTCAGGAGAAAAAAGTTGCGTTGTCCGTTGCATCGTCCGGGATCGCTGCTACTTTGCTGCCGGGAGGCAGGACAGCACATTCAACCTTTAAACTCCCTTTGGATTTAGTAAAAACTGAGACACCAACATGCAATATCAGCAAGAGTTCACACAAAGCTATGGTTCTCAAAATATGTTGCCTCATTGTTTGGGATGAGTGCACAATGGAACACAAGGGTGCCCTTGAGGCATTGGACAAGGCCCGGAAAGACATTAGGGATTCTACGGCTCCTATGGGTGGCGTAACCCTTCTGCTATCAGGGGATTTTCGGAAAACGCTGCCTGTCATCCCCAAATGGACAATGTAACTTTTCATAGCAAATGAACAAACCCGAGCAACGCCGGGCTAAACTGCTAGTATATATATATATATATATATATATATATGTAGAAATGAGATGATAGGGACTGGGGTCCCTATCATCGCACTGCAAAGTGGTCGTGGAGGTGCAACGGCAAAAAAGCACCCAGCACTCACTGTAAATGAGGTTGGTGTTAGGAAGGGCATCCAGCTGTAGAAATCAAGCCAGCATCAGTTGCCGTCCCACCCTTGCAAGCAGGGAAAATTGGACGTAAAATGAAATGAATGATGAAGATGATGCATACACATACATACCATCATCATCATTTTACGTCCACTTTTCCCTGCTTGCAAGGTTGGGACAGGTCCTATTCAGCACAGCATCTCTCCACTTGTCATGGTCCTTTGTCATCTCCTCCGTAAGCCTCAGCGATATGAGGTCTTCTCTCACCACCCCAGCCGATGTTTTTAGTGGTCTTCCTCTACTGCGTCTTCCTTCTACTGGGATTTCTTGGCACTTCTTTACCCAGCGGTGATCCTCCATGCACATCACATGTCGATACCATCACAGTCTTCTCTCTCACACACTACAACTTATCCCTCTTATACACAGTTTCTGTACCATACTTATCATAAATACTCTGTGATCTTCTCCTTGGAAATTATATATATATATATATATATATATACATACACATACATATATATACATAGATATATATGCACACACACACATATATATATATATATATATCCATACACATACATATATATATATACATAGATATATATGCGCACACACACATATATATATATATATCCATACACATACATATATATATATACATAGATATATATGCACACACATATATATATATATATATAGATATATATGCACACACATATATATATATGTATAGATATATATATACATACATATACATATATATATACATACACATACATATACATATATATATATACATACACATACATATACATATATCAAAATATGAACAAGGTGTACCAGAGGAAAACAATGATATATTAATATAATGCTTAAAATATGTTTCAGATGCTAGTGCTGCATTGGATGATAAATTCAGAGAGAAGAGAGGATGTTGGCGAAAGAGAAGGAGGGTGACAGATGAGTTGAAAAACAGGGAAAAACAAATGAGAGAACAAAACTCTTGATGTTTCTAGTCATCCATCTTTAGAAAAGGGAAAATAAAAAGGAAATTGAAAAAGAGGATTCATACTTTGAAGATTTAATAAAAGGGGAGATAAGTAAGACAAAAGTGGTAAATATAAATTAAATATATATGTGTATGTTTGCATATGTGTGTGAATATAACAAGAGAAGGCCGGTTGAGAATATTATTTAAAAATATATAAATAGATAAATAAGCAAATAAAATTAAACTAATTGCCATGGAAGTTAATGAAGAGAAACAAAGAATTAAACTGCAATGAAAGGGAGAGATGAAAAGGTTAGAAATGTATTGAGTTTCTTTTGTGAGTCATTTAATTTACTTTAATAGATAACTATATTATTATATTAAAGTAATCATAGCTGTGATTGAAGAATAAAAACAAATTATTATTGGAATACAAAGAAATAGATAAAAAATATTTGAATTAGGTTAGAGATGGTGGATTGGCTGAATCATTATATTGTCAGACAAAATACCCTACAATATTTGTACTGACCTTTTATATACTGAATTCAAATCTCTACAGAGGTCAGCTTTGCCTCTCATCCATCGAGGATCAATAAAATAATGTACCAACTATATAACTTACTATTCCACTCATCCAAAATTTCTAGTATTGTGTCTAGATTAGAAACAGTTATTATTGTTAAGGGCGGTGGATTGGCAGAGTCAGTAGAGCATCAGACAATATGCTTTGCAGCATATAGTTGCAGCCCTTTTACACTCTGAGTTCAAATTCCGGCGAGGTTAGCTTTGCCTTTCATTCTTATGGGATCAATAAAATAGAGTACCAGTAATGCACTGGAGGCCATTTCCCCTCTCCCAAAATTGCTGGGCTTGTGCCTATAGTAGAAACAATTATGTTTATTATTGTTTTTGTTATTGTTATGAAGGAATTGGATTGGCATAAGTGATACTTGATACTAAGATCAACATTTGACTCAGAAACTCTATTTATTGGAGGAGTTAAACTCATGCAATACGTGGATAGACATAGAAATGGAGAATTGAGATCGAGAGGGAATCATAGACATTTACATCTAACAATAAAATATGTATTGTGTGTTTTATAATAATTTTATGCTTATTCCATATTTTACCAAATATTCTACTTTGCCCAGCTCAACATGTATTGCAACCCCTGTTTATAATGTTTATTGTATTATATGTGCAAACTGTTGTGGATAATACAGAAATCCTTATAATAATAATGGTTTCTGATTTAGGCACAAGGCCAGAAATTTGGGGGGAAATGGAAAGTCGATTAAATCAACCCCAGTGCGTGACTGGTACTTTATTTTATCGACCCCGTAAGGATGAAAAGCAAAGTTAACTTCGGCGGGATTTGAACGCAGAATATAAAGGGCCATAACTCTATGTGACAAAGCATGGCGTCCAACACTCTACCGACACTGCCAATCCACTGCCATATAATAATAATAATAATTTGAAATGTAGTCATCCTAACGCAAATGACTATAATAATAGTTAGAAAAATTGGATAAAGTCTTTACGGTATTTTTACCTAATTTTCTTTATTATTTATAGTGAACAACTATAATTATAGCCATTTACATTGGGACTAACATTTCAAATTTTTCAAATGTTTTTTAAGTCAATCAAATAATATTAATAATTGTTTCTACTTTTGGCACAAGGCCAGCAATTATCCCAGTGTATTACTGGTACTTTATTTTATCGACCCCCGTAAGGATGAAAGGCAAAGTTAACCTCAGCGGGATTTGAACTCAGACCATAAAGGGCCGTAACTCTATGCTGCAAAGCATGGCGTCAGACCCTCTACCGATACTGCCAATCCACCGCCCTAAAATAATAATATTAATAATGGTTTCTGATTTAGGCACAAGGCCAACAACTTTATGGGCAAAGGAAAGTCGATTAAATCTACCACAGTGCATTACTGGGACTAATAATAATAATATGGTGGTGGACTAGCAGAATCATTTCAGTATCAGACAAGGTTCTTTACATATCTAATTACCATCCTTTACATTGTGAGTTCAAATACTAGCAAGATCAACTTTGCCTTACATTCTTTCATGGTTGATTAAATACCAGTCACCTACTGGTGGTTAATATGATCAACTGTTCCCCTCCTTGAAAATTATTATGTAGATTGGCAGTATCGGTAGAGGGCTTTGCAGCATATAGTTATGGCCCTTTATGATCTGAGTTCAAATCCCGCCGAGGTTAACTTTGCCTTTCATTCTTTCGGGGTCGATAAAATAAAGTACCAGTCATACACTGGGGTTGATTTAATCGACTTTCCTCTCCCCAAAAACAGCTGACCTGGTGCCTATATAAGAGACCATTATTGTGGATTGGCAGTATCGGTAGAGGGTCGGACGCCATGCTTTCCAACATAGTTACGTCCCTTTACGATCTGAGTTCAAATCCCGCCGAGGTTGACTTTGCCTTTCATCCTTATGGGGTCGATAAAATAAAGTACCAGTAATGCACTGGGTAATTGCTGGCCTTGTGCCTAAAGTAGAAACAATTATTATTATAAGTAACATAGGGCGGTGGATGGCAGTATCAGTAGAGGGTCGGACGGCATGCTTTGCAGCAAAGAGTTACGGCCCTTGCCATTCTGAGTTCAAATCCTGCCGAGGTTAACTTTGCCTTTCATCCTTACGGGGGTCGATAAAATAAAGTACCAGTAATGTACTGAGTAATTGCTGGCCTTGTGCCAAAAGTAGAAACAATTATTAGAAGTAACATTTTTATGTGTTGTAGTCACATGTTTTAAAGAGTGTTGCATGGTAGGTGATGTTTTTTTCCCCAAGAATACTTGATGGAAAAGGATTTTTTGTTTTTACCTAAGAGAAGAGAAGGTGGTTAATTCTCAGGCATTTTAATCTATTTTTGCATACATCCATTTTTGAAAACTTGGTGAAAGCTGATCTCTAATCACTGAGAATCATGTAGGAGATGATGAAAGAATGTGACGAGTGGAGATGCTCTGCTGAAAAGGACCCACCGAACCCTTACAAGCATCGAAAAATGGATGTAAAAACAACAATGATGATGGTGATGATGATAGTGATGATTAAATATGGCCACCTTAATAGCAACAAAAGGCATATTATCTACAATAGAGGCTAACACCTCCTTTGGCCATATTTAAAAGTTATAATCCCCATAATTTATAATAGTTCATAATAGTTATAATAGTTATAAATATTCACTGAGCTCTTCTGTTAGTAATATTTCAATAAAGATGAGTTCAGATGTACTTTAATACTTTATGTGAGTCTTATTATCACACACATCCTCACGCATACACATAAACAGCATAGTTAATATGGAATAATGAATATTTATGTACAGCAGAGTGTATTTGACAGCTAAGATAAATTTTAATGTAGTTATAACAACAATTTATAAGATTTGCTATGAAAATTAAACAAATATGAAGAATATTCTTCGTGGACAGAAAATGATAAGAGGTTGCCTTCACATGTTTCCCTGCTAATTGGCTATTCATCAGTAGATACATATCCTTATCATTCTGACCACAAAGAGAGTTATAGTTAAACATAATTTATATATATGTATATATGTTGAGAGGATTCTTCAGTGTATCAATGGTACATCAACCTCCCTAGTGTTTGGTGATACAATAAAACCCACCCAGTAGACTTTATAAAGTGACTGGTGATATGAAGGGTGCCAAGCTGTAGAAATCTGTTATACAAGAGAACACTTCAGTTTTGTGTCAAAAATATTACAACCTTGCTAGTCCTAGTGTCATGATAAAATGCACCAGGTGCACTCTGTGGAGAGCAGTAACATATATATATATATATATATATATTCAGGCAGAAGGAGTAATGTGAAATAAAGTGTCTTGCTCAATGACATAACGCATTGCCCATATATATATATATATATATATGAAGGCGCGTGGCTGAATGGTTAGAGAATTGGGTTCGCAATCGGACTGGGTGATGCGTTATGCCCTTGAGCAAGACACTTTATTTCACATTGCTCCTTCTGCCTGAATTTGTGACCAACAGATAGGATTAGCATTGGAAAGACCTATGGAAACATTGTTTCCTCGGACCAATTTGATGAGCTCCACCCCACTCGTTAAGCGAATGAAGTCTGGGATCTTATCAATCGACTGTTGATAGTCACACATAAAATTTAAACAAAAATTGGCTGGTATTTTTAGCAGGTTTAGGTACTTCCCTATGTCTCCTTTGTATTTGTGTATTTATGTATTTACACAAGTTTTGTATATATGTATATATATATATATATATCCAAGAGATCAGGTGGAGCGGTGGGTCTGCTAGATTCATTGTGGGTAAAAAAAAAAACCGATGCTATAAGCTTTTCTGGGAGGGGAATGAAAATGGGCTGGGTGGGGTAGGAATCATGTTAGCAGAAAAATGGGTAGATAAGATAATAGACGTAAATAGAGTGAACGACGGAATAATTAAAATAAGACTTGTCCTAAATAGAACTACTGTGACAGTAATATCTGTGTATGCACCCCAAACCGGACTGCCTGGCGCTATAAAAGACAGATTCTATGAGACATTGATGCTCACTACCTCCCAAATAACCGACAGTGACTATGTAATTATTGCTGGTGACCTAAATGGTCACGTTGGACAACATTGTGATGGTTATGACGGAATCCATGGAGGCTATGGGTTTGGTATTAGAAATGAGGAAGGCTCCAGAATCCTGGAATTCTGCGACGCAAATAACCTAACTGTCTGTAACACTAACTTCAAAAAACAAGACAATCACTTGATCACCTATAGATCACCTATAGAACACGCCAGTCAGATAGATTATATCCTTACCAGAAGACGTGATAGAGTGTCTGTTGTAAACACTAAATCCCTCCCCCATGAAGAATGCACCTCCCAACATAGACTCATAGTCAGGACGAGACGTACTCGACAACAGAGGAGGATATCCTCAGGAGAAAAATATGGAAGTTAAAGGACCCCACAGCCAGTAATAAATTTAAAAGCATATTACTTGATGCTTTCGACAGTAAGGAAGAGCAATTAGAGTCGTACAATATAGAGTAACAGTGGGAATTCCTGAAAGCTAACCTGCTGAAGGCGGCAGATGAAGTTTGTGGCTGGAGCAGGCCTATTGGCAGGAGGAGAGTAATGTGGTGGTGGAATAGTAAGGTGGAGGAGTCAATTAAGGCCAAAAAGCAGGCTTGGAAAGTATGGCGGGATGGGGGAAATAGAGAAGACTATCAAGTGGCCAGGAGGGAAGCTAGGAGACAAGTGTACTTCGCAAGAAGGGAAGCAGAGGAAAGAAAGTTCAAGCACGTTCTACAACGCGAGGACCAAAAACGTGAGGTGTTCAGGATTGCTAGGCAATGTGTCAAGGAAAACTGTGATATTGTCGGGGAGAAGTGTGCCCTTAATGATGATGGTGTACTTGCCATCACTGATGCTGATAAGAAGGTAGCTTGGAAGTGTCACTACGAAAGGCTACTAAATGAGGAGAACAAATGGGAGAAGACAGTCTCCCCCACATCGATCCAATAGAGGGACCAGCAGTGCCAGTTGAAGGTAGTATAATAAGTAAGGCAATCAAAGATATGAAGACGGGTAAGGCGGCCGGGCCTTCGGAAATAGTTGGTGAAATGCTGAAAGCATCTGGAATGGTGGGACACACTATGGTCACCCGGATAGTAAACCAAGTCATACAGAATTGGGCCATTCCGAAGGACTGGCGTAGCAGCATCATCATTAACTGCTACAAGGATTATGGAGATACTCTTGATAGGAGTAACTATAGAGCATTAAATTAATCAACCAGGTAAGGTCACAGAAAAAGTAATAGCGCAACTAATCAGAGAACGAATTGATCTAGATGAAATGCAGTTCGGGTTTGTGTCAGGTAAAAGTACCACAGACGCTCTTTTCGTTGTACGACAACTACAAGAGAAGTACCTAGCTAAAAGTAAACCCTTATACTTAGCTTTTGTTGACTTGGAGAAAGCTTTTGACAGAGGCCCCCGCTCCATTATCTGGTGGGCGCTTAGAAAACTAGGTGTTGATGAATGGCTTGTGAGAGCTATACAAGCCATGTATAAAGAAACAGTCAGCAAGGTTAGAATTAACAACGAATATAGTGAAGTGTTTAGCGCAAAAGTTGGTGTTCATCAGGACTCTGTTCTTAGCCCCCTACTATTTATTATTGCCCTTCAGGCTATAACAGAGGAGTTCAAGACCGACTGCCCATGGGAACTCCTATATGCAGATGATCTAACGCTCATAGCTAAATCAATGGTTGAACTAGAGAAGAAATTCCAAACATGGAAGCACGGCCTAGAATCAAAAGACCTTAAAGTTAACTTGTCTAAGACTAAAGTTCTAGTTTATAGGAAGGAAAATAGGGCACCGGTCCCATCTGGGAAATGGCCATGCTCAGTGTGTAGGAAAGGAGTAGGCAGAAACTCCATTTTATGTCCCAAATGCAAAGTATGGGTGCATAAAAGATGTAGTGGGATCACAGGTCAGCTAACTAAGAATATAGATTTTATATGTGGCCGGTGCTCTGGTGCAATAAGTAGCAGCAAGTGCCCACAGAATACTAGCTCATTCCATTGCACAGATGGTACTATAGAAATAGTGGACAGCTTCCGTTACCTGGGTGACAAAATCAGTAGTGGGGGAGGGTGCTCTGAAAGTACAGTAGCTAGAGTCAGAACGGGATGGAAAAAGTTCAGAGAGCTTATACCACTATTGGCCGCTAAAGGGTTCTCCCTAAAAATGAAAGGCAGGTTGTATGATGCCTGCATACGAACAGCAATGTTACATGGCTTGAGACCTGGGCATTGTGTGCAGATGATATACACAGACTGGAGAGGAACGAAGCTTGCATGCTCCGCTGGATGTGTAATAGTAATATACGTGAACGGCAAAGCATAGACGAACTAAGGGAGAAATTAGGAATAAGAGGGATCAGATGTTGTTTACTCGAGAGAAGACTACGTTGGTATGGTCACGTGATGCACATGAAAGACGACAGCTGTATAAAAAAGTGCAGGGCGATAAAAATAGACGGTAGCCACGGAGTAGGCAGACCCAGAAAAACCTGGGACGACTTGATAAATTCCGACCTCACACACTTACACCTCTCCAAGACAATGTCACTGGACCGAGAGCTTTGGTGCTACACAGTAATACAGAAGACCCACCTTACCTAAGTACAAAGTGAAACCTACTACAGTCAGTAGGCACCTCTAACAAAATACCCCCCCGTCCCACTACCCCCATCCCATCCACACCACCCCTTTCAATGTAAAGTTATGTTGGTACCACAACATCCAGTCCTAAACAAATGAGTCGTGTAGGTGTCACGACAAAAAAAACACACAGTCCACGCTGTAATGTGGCCGTGTAGGTAACACGGTAAAAACCTCCCAGTCCACACTGTAAACGTGGTTGGTGTTAGGAAGGGCATCCAGCCGTAGAAAACCTGCCAGGACAACAAATCTTGCCTCAAGTGGGAATCCTCCCGTCCAAACCCATGCGAGCATGGAAGATGGATGTTAAACGATGATGATGATGATGAATGTGTGCATGTGTGTATGTGAATGTATGCATGTATGTATGTATGTATGTATATGTGTGTATACTGTGTAAACATACACACAGAGACATGTATAAGTTTGCATGTATGCATAATTTAATCATATATATTTATATATATATATCTATTATATATATATATATATATATATATATATATATATATATATATATATATATATATATATATATTATATATATATATATATATTATATATATATATACATTTGATTGAATATGAGAATATGAAAAACATTTTGTTCCAACAAGAGGCCAAATGATTTTTTCTTTTTTTTTCATAAATCTGATTCATTTACCTAAAGTAATTGTTAAGTGATCCAGACATATTTTTGTGTGTCTGAGAGAGAGAATGAGTGAGAGAAGGAAAAAGTAAGCAGTAGAAGTGTGAGAAGTAAAGAGGGGGAAAAATGAAAATCATGTACAGATGTGTAAAAAGCTCTTGATATGATTTCAAACTTTCTCATCCTTCAGAATAATTGACTAAGTGGAGATGACACTTGAAGACAGTAAAAGAAGGTAAAGAAGGATTCTAAATATATTAATGAAATTTATAGAAAATAAATAAATAAATAAATAAATAAAAAAATAAAAATGATGACTATCAGCATTTGAGTATTATATTTTTAATCAGGAATTATATTTTTAGTCAGGAAAAAACCAACATAAAATCAGTTTGAAAAATATCAATAAAATAATATCATAGCTTGAAAACTCTTATGGAAAAAAAATAACCAAATAACAAAACAATATATTCTGATTAATGTCAGAATGAATGAAAGAAAATTTAAAATAGTGTGAAAGAAAGATATATTAAAATGTAAGCTTGCAGAGAAAGTTAAGAATAAATGTATGAACAAAGAAATTGACCCAGAGTATTGTCTCTACTTTCTGACAGGATATGGAATCAATTTTCCCAAGTGATTTCAATATTATCTGATAACAATTATTAAATCTTATAAAGGATCATAGAAATCCTATTGCCACATGGAAAGTTAAATGAAAAGATAGAACAATTGCATGATGTTATATTTTTTTCCTATTTTTGTTGTTTATTTGGTAGGTGATTAATGGTTGAGTTGAAAGAGTTTAAAAATGGAGATGGCTGTGAAACAGAAGTTTTATTGTTTACTTTGAATGTTACTCCCTGTCAATCTCATCACTGTGCTTTGTGTTTCTGCATGTTGAAGATGTTTTTAAAGGATCTTTACTAATGTTTAGTTTGGCATTTTATTAAAATTCAAGATCACTAAAAAATATTAAACATTATTGAGTGGTCTTTTTTTTTATATACTTGTACATCATCATCATCCTTATTGTTTTATGTCCATTTCCCATGCTGGTATGGGTTGGACAGGTCATCATAGCCAAAGACTATAATGTTTGGTGAACCATACCTTGCTCATATGTTCCATATCTAGCTTGGTTTCTATGGTTGGATGTCCTTCCTAATGCCAATGACTTTACTGGGTGCATCTTATCGTGGCACCAGCACTACTACTTCATAGAATGAAGAGGGTGTATTTATAAGATATTACTTATATGTACTTATATGAAAACGTTTCAGGAGTCCTATCACTAATATTTAACACTTGAAGTTGTTTTTCTTTGTAGTTGTTTAGCCCTAGGTGAGCTTTGATCAAGTAAATCTATGATGAAAAACAACCCAAGCCTAACCATCCTGTCTATATTTAGCCATCATATATCTAATACTACATTATCAAAAGAGATGGCTATCCATAAGAATGTTTCTTTTGAAGTGAAATGGCTCTTTTAGGACATATCTCATTCCAGTTTTGGAGATAACACCATTCATTATGCTGCTTTCTTCAATCATGAAACAGCTGCATGACTTACTGCAATATTATAAATCTTCATTTTTTTAAAGACAAAGCTATTAGTTTGTATGAAACAGCAGAGTAACATTTAATGAAACTTGGTTTTTATAGCAGGCTAAATGACCATGTCGAAGCGACCTTGTTAACTCAAAGACTTGAAATAATTTGTATTGGCAAGTATCACATTACAGCACACTAATAGATCTCAACTTTTGTATTTGTAATTTTACTAATTTTGTACCTTACTGTTTTAAATTCAAACTCTGTGCAACTGAAATGTGTTCTATTGGTCTTGTTCTTTAATTAAATAACTTGAACATAACTATTAATAATAACCAAGACCAAAAACGCTGAAAAGAATATGGTGCTCCATATAATATAAACTCTGCAAAAACGTCTTTTATGGGGATGCCAACACAAGAGCAAGAATGAAGGGTTCATTCTACTGACATAGCTTTAAAAATGAGGCTTGTTTGCATAATTGCAAACAAATCGAATGTTATTAGAGGGTCGGACGCCATGCTTTCCAGCATAGTTACGTCCATTTACGATCTGAGTTCAAATCCCGCCGAGGTTGACTTTGCCTTTCATCCTTACGGGGTCGATAAAATAAAGTACCAGTAATGCACTGGGTAATTGCTGGCCTTGTGCCTAAAGTAGAAACAATTATTAATATTTGAAAAACTCAGATTACAAATACATTTGATTTGAATAAAATGGTGCCTTTCTTCATTGATGCCTTAAGCATTACTTAGTTTGCTTAATGGTTAATTTGGACTCCAAAATAACCCTTCAATCAAACATATGATAGATCATTGCATCAGTTACCAGGCCTTAGAAGTGGGAAGAACATTTTTACACTTCAATAAATAAACAAAAAATAAATATAACAGTATTTTTTGTATAATCTTAAATGAAGAAAATGGGTTTTCTATAATGAAATTGTTTCAGTTTCTGTAAGTCACTTGCCAAACAAGTACATCTTCAAGATTTTCTCTTTTTCTTTTAAAGACAATGAAGAAGCCTCTATGCAGCTATTCAATTTGCTAGAAATACTAGCCAAATTTCTTTCAATTCATAAACTACATTCTTAAATGAAGAAATCTTGGACAATGTAGCAACTGAAATACCAAATACAGAATCACCATGGCTGAAGCACCCTTAATTATAAGTAGGCTAGATCACTGATGGCTTGGACTAAACAACAACAACAGATATCGGTTGCTCTCTGGCAGGTTTGTGGTTGAGCCTGTGGCAGTGGAAACTTCTGGTGCCCTTGGCCATAGGACCACCTCCCTGCTCACCACCATCAGCACAGAGTTGGCTACCTACAGGTGTGAGCCTTGCAAGCTGGAATGACTCTTCCAGCGTTTCTCCCTTACCATCCTCCGGGGAAATGCCTTCTCTATTCTGTCCGCTGGAGCTGTGGGGGCTCCCATTTGTACACAATAGTGAGTTAAGGGTAGAGCAGGAAAAACAGAGGCAGTGGGAGTTTTTTTGTGTTTGGACCTGGTGTAATATTGTATTTTTTTGTTTGCATAATAATAATAAGGAAATTATTGTGTACAGTGTTAAGGTGCACCACAATTCATCAAAGGTGCATGTATAATGCATAGAATAATGTACAAGTGTCAGGAAAGTGAACAGTGTATGACTCATGATATACATGTGTGTATGGTATGTATGGAGAGGGGATATCAGGTGTAGTGCTGGCTAATTTCAGGAATCATGAAGGTCTGTATAACTTTATATCAGGCCTTGAATAGGCCTAATCCCCCCCCCCCCCCCACACACACACACATCTAATCTGTGTGAAGAAATGAAGCAGGTTTTGATATATATCATGCATCTATTATTATTTTAAAGAGAGGGTGGCAGATTGGTCGATTTGTTAGTGTCAAAAGGAATACTTTGGAGTATTTCTTTCATCTATTCATGTTCTGAGTTCAAATACTTTCAAAGTCAACTCTGCTTTTCATCCTTCAGGGGATCGATAAAACAAAGCACTGTTGATTTAATTCACTTATCCCTTTCATTAAATTGCTGCCTAAATTAGAAATCATTATTATTTCAAACAGCGGTGGATTGGCAGTATCGGTAGAGAGTCAGACGCCATGCTTTCCAGCATAGTTACGTCCCTTTACGGTCTGAGTTCAAATCCCGTCGAGGTTAACTTTGCCTTTCATCCTTACGGGGTCGATAAAATAAAGTACCAGTAATGTACTGGGTAATTGCTGGCCTTGTGCCTAAAGTAGAAACAATTATTATTTCAAACAGCTGGTGGTGGATTGGCAGTATCGGTAGAACGTCGGACGCCATGCTTTGCAGCATAGAGTTACGTCCCTTTACGGACTGAGTTCAAATCCTGCCGAGGTTAATTTTGCCTTTCATCCTTACGGGGTTGATAAAATAAAGTACCAGTAATGCACTGGGTAATTGCTGGCCTTGTGCCTAAAATAGAAACAATTATTATTTCAAACAGCTGATAGAATAGGTATCCTTTTATTTACACTGTTTCATGTAGTTATCATAGCATCATATAATTAACATTTATGTACATATCACTAATATTATTCATTGAAACTGTTGTATGTATGTGTGTGTTCTCTCATTCTCTTAATTTTGAGTACATTTTTGACTGGCCACCTTCCTAGAGGCAAGGCTGTAAAGAAAGGAAATTGCCATCATCTCTTGTGTATGTTTTCAGTTATATGTACACATACATATGTTTCTGTGTCTATACATATGTATATGCAGTCATTCATGCTGAATTTCTGAAATGTTTTACATATATATGTGTGTATGCATGCATATATGTATGTATATGTGTTTATATATATTGAAACACCTATTGGCATATATCATCATTTTTATGTCTATTTTTCCACGCTTGCATGGGTTGGATGACAGCATTTCTTGGCAGGATTTTTATGGCTGAATGCCTTTTATGACACCAGCAAATACATAAATGCCACTGGGGCAGTGTTGAATTGCTAAATGTTACAGAAAGTATTGTTTAAGGTGGACATAAACAACTGTCACTGCAGACTTCATAAATGGAGTGAATATGATGGTTGTCGCAACTATCATACATACACATACACACAAATACATATACACACACATATATATACTATTATTAGGTTAAATCTATACATGTATGATGTATATTGAGTAGGTTACTGAACAAAGAAAGCTCAATGAACATTAAGCTCTGAGCATAATTTATACAAATTTAAACAATATACGAAAAAGTCTCTTTCATACATCTAGTTTGTATGAGTATATATACATATATATATATATACACACACACACACAAATTCACTGACATAGATTAGTTTGAGGCCATAGTTAAAATCACTTGTCTAAGGTGACATGTGATGAGATGATCCAGGTTAGTCTTCAACCTATTTGTAGTATAAGTATGGCCACTACTTTTGGTTGCTTTTCTTGGAGTCACACTTTCTTAACTTTGTGTATGCTCTGGTTGAAAATGTATTAAATTTTCACTCCATTGAGTGCTGTGTAACCACCTCAAACAATTCAATTAGTATCTGCTATATTTCTCCTGCAACTTCAATTCATACCCAATATTTTATATATATATGGAGGCACATGGCTTAGTGGTTAGAGTATTGGCCTTGCAATCGAAAGGTTGTGAGTTCAATTCTCAGACCGGGTAATGTGTTGTTTCCTTGAGCAAGACACTTTATTTTACATTGCTCCAGTTTACTGATAGGACTAGGGTCCCTATCATTCCACTGCAAAGTGGTCGTGGAGGTGCCATGGCAAAAAAGCACCCAGCACTCACTGTAAATGAGGTTGGTGTTAGGTTGGTGCAGAAATCAAGCCAGAATCAGTTCCCGTCCCACCCTTGCAAGCAGGGAAAAGCGGACGTAAAATGAAATGATGATGATGATATATATATGTATTATATATATATATATAACAAATAGTTATCTCTTTTAAGCCATGTCAGTAGAATGAGCCTCTCATTCTTGCTCTAGTGTTGGCATGCAGGCACTGTTTCTGGGTGATTACCCTTCATCAGTGCAGTTTACTTCTCTCTCTCTCTATATATATATGTATATATATGTATATATATGTATATATATATATGTATATATATATATGTATATATATATATATATATATATGTATATATATATATGTATACATATATATATATATATATATATATGTATATATATATATATGCATATATATATATATATATATGTATATATATATATATGTATATATATATATGTATATATATTGCAAGCAGGGAAAAGCGGACGTAAAATGAAATGAATGAATGAAATGAATATATGTATATATATGTATATATATATATATGTATATATGTATATATATATATGTATATATGTATATATATATATATATATCATCATCATCATCGTCGTTTAACGTCCATTTTCCACGCTAGCATGGGTCTGGACGGGAATTGTCCCACTTGAGGCAAGATTGGTTGTCTTGCTCAGGACTGTCTGGCGGGTTTTCTACGGCTGGATGCCCTTCCTAACACCAACCAAGTTTACAGTGTGGACTGGGAGGTTTTTACCGTGTTACCTACACGGCCACATTACAGCATGGACTGTGTGTTTTATTGTCGTGACACCTACACGTCTGACGGGTTTTCTACGGGTGGGTGCCCTTCCCAACACCAACCAAGTTTACAGTGTGTACTGGGAGGTTTTTACTGTGTTACCTACACGGCCACATTACAGCGTGGACTGTGTGTTTTTTTGTCGTGACACCTACACGACCTTATTTATTTCGGACTGGATGTTGTGGTACCAACATAACTTCACATTTAAGGGGGTGGTGTGGATGGGGTGTGGTTAGTGGGAAGGGGGTGTATTTTGTTAGAGGTGCCTACTGACTAGGTTTCGCTTTGTACTTAGGCAAGGCGGGTCTTCTGTATAACTGTGTAGCACCAAAGATCTCGGTCCAGTGACATTGTCTTGGAGAGGTGTAAGTGTGTGAGGTCGGAATTTATCAAGTTGTCCCAGGTTTTTCTGGGTCTGCCTACTCCGTGGCTACCGTCTATTTTTATCGCCCTGCACTTTTTTATACAGCTGTCGTCTTTCATGCGCATCACGTGACCGTACCAACGTAGTCTTCTCTCGAGTAAACAACATCTGATCCCTCTTATTCCTAATTTCTCCCTTAGTTCGTTTATGCTTTGCCGTTCACGTATATTACTATTACACATCCAGCGGAGCATGCAAGCTTCGTTCCTCTCCAGTTTGCGTATAACCTCTGCACACAATGCCCAGGTCTCACTGCGATGTAACATTGCTGTTCGTATGCAGGCATCATACAGCCTGCCTTTCATTTTTAGAGAGAACCCTTTAGCGGCCAATAGTGGTATAAGCTCTCTGAACTTTTTCCATCCCATTCTGACTCTAGCTACTGTACTTTCAGAGAACCCTCCCCCACTGCTGATTTTGTCACCCAGGTAACGGAAGCTGTCCACTATTTCTATAGAACCATCTGTGCAATGGAATGAGCTAGTATTCTGTGGGAACTTGCTGCTACTTATTGCACCAGAGCACCGGCCACATATAAAATCTATATTCTTAGTTAGTTTACCTGTGATCCCACTACATATTTTATGCACCTATACTTTGCATTTGGGACATAAAATGGAGTTTCTGCCTACTACTTTCCTACACACTGAGCATGGCCATTTCCCAGATAGGTCCGGTGCCCTATTTTCCTTGCTACAAACTAGAACTTTAGTCTTAGACAAGTTAACTTTAAGGCATTTTGATTTTAGGCCATGCTTCCATGTTTGGAATTTCTTCTCTAGGTCCGCCATTGATTCAGCTATGAGCATATAGGAGTTCCCCGGTGGCAGCCGGTCTTGAACTCCTCTGTTATAGCGTGAAGGGCAATAATAAATAGTAGGGGGCTAAGGACGGAGCCCTGATGAACACCAACTTTTACGCTAAACTCTTCACTATATTCGTTGTTAATTCTAACGTTGCTGACTGTTTCTTTATATATGGCTTGTATAGCTCTCACAAGCCATTCATCAACACCTAGTTTTCTAAGGGCCCACCAGATAATCGAGTGGGGTACTCAGTCAAAGGCTTTCTCCAAGTCAACAAAGGCTAAGTATAGGGGTTTACTTATAGCTAGGTACTTCTCCTGTAGTTATCGTACAATGAAGAGAGCATCTGTTGTACTTTTACCTGACAAAAACCCGAACTGCATTTCGTCTAGATCAATTCGTTCTCTGATTAGTTGCGCTATTACTTTTTCTGTGACCTTCATGACCTGGTCAATTAATTTAATGCCTCTATAGTTTCCCCTATCTAGGGCATCACCTTTAGCCTTGTAGCAGTTAATGATGATGCTGCTGCGCCTGTCCTTTGGAACGACCCCATTCTTTATGACTTGGTTTACTATCCAAGTGACCATAGTGTGTCCCACCGTTCCACATGCTTTCAGCATTTCAGCAACTATTTCCGAAGGCGCGGCCGCCTTGCCTGTCTTCATGTCTTTGATTGCCTTACTTATTATACTACCTTCAACTTGCACTGCTGGTCCCTCTATTGGGTCGATGTGGGGGAGACTGTCTTTCTCCCAATTATTCTCCTCATTTAGTAGCCTTTCGTAGTGACACTTCCAAGCTATCTTCTTATCAGCGTCAGTGATGGCAAGTATGCCATCATCGTTAAGTACACACTTCTCCCCGACAATATCACTGTTTTCCTTGACACATTGCCTAGCAATCCTGAACACCTCACCTTTTTGGTCCTCGGGTTGTAGAACATGCTTGAACTTTCTTTCCTCTGCTTCCCTTCTTGCGAAGTACACTTGTCTCCTAGCTTCCCTCCTGGCCACTTGATAGTCTTCTCTACTTTCCCCATCCCGCCATGTTTTCCAAGCCCGCTTTTTGGCCTTGATTGACCCCTCCACATTGACCTCTCCTCCTGCCTATAGGTTTGCTCCAGCCACAGGTTTAATTTGTCGCCTTCAGCAGGTTAGCTTTCAGGAATTCCCACTGTTCCTCTATATTATACGACTCTAATTGCTCTTCCTTACTATCTGTAAGTATATATGTATATATATATATGTATGTATATATGTATATATATATATATATGTATATATATATATGTATATATATATATATGTATATATATATATATATATATATGTATATATATATATATATGTATATATATATATGTATGAATATATATATATATTAATACAGAGTACCCGACCTCCCATGGGTACATGCTGAAGCATATAAACAATATGCCCCCACCGCAAGGTGGTCGTGGAGGTGCCACGGCAAAAAAGCACCCAGCCCACACTGTAAAGTGGACGTGTAGGCGCCACGAAAAAGCACCCAGCACTCACTGTAAATGAGGTTGGTGTTAGGAAGGGCATCCAGCTGTAGAAATCAAGCCAGATCAGTTCCTGTATGAGCAAGGCATGGTCAGCCGACCAGACACTGCACACAACAGGACAACCCGTCTAACCCATGCTAGCGTGGAAGAACGGACGTAAAACGGTGATGATGATGATGATGATGATATATATATATATATATATATATGTATATATATATATATATATGTATATATATATATATATATATATATATATATATATATGTATATATATATATATGTATATATATAGATATATATATATGTATATATATATATATGTATATATATATATATATATGTATATATATATATATGTATATATATATATATGTATATATATATATATGTATATATATATATATGTATATATATATATATGTATATATATATATATATATATATATATATATATATATATATATATATATATATGTATATATATATATATATATATATGTATATATATATATATGTATATATATATATATATGTATATATATATATATGTATATATATATATATATGTATTTATATATATATGTATATATATATATATGTATATATATGTATATATATATATATATACGTATATATATATATATGTATATATATATATATATATGTATATATATATATATATATATGTATATATATATATGTATATATATATGAATATATATATATACATACGGCATAAATATGTGTTTGGTATGTATATTTAATTTTGATAGTTTGTATAATTTTGTATAATTTTGTACATAGATCTGTTGAATATGCATGCCAATTCTAACACATATATATCCTAGAAACGATCGTTAAATAATGAACTTTTTTTGTTTAATATAAGGAACTGTTTCATTGTTTTATTCATTATTTTTTTAATATTTTATCTTGACTCTGTATTCCGTTTATCTTTCACCGAAAGTGATTTTTCATTGCATCTCTTCTTTCCATGATATCCGGATTACATTGAGTTCTTCATACGGATTGGACACTACCGTAAACTCTTGGTAGATTTCTCTACATATATATATGTATGTATATATATATATATGTATGTATATATATATATGTATGTATATATATATATATATGTATGTATATATATATATGTATATATATATGTATGTATATATATATATGTATATATATATATATATATATATATATATATGTATATATATATATATATGTATATATATATATATAAATATATATGTATATATGTATATATATATATATATGTATATATATATATATGTATATATATATATATATATATATGTATATATATGTATATATATGGAGGCACATGGCCTAGTGGTTAGAGCATTGGCCTTGCAATCCAAAGGTTGTGAGTTCACTTTTCGGACCGGGTGATGTGTTGTTTCCTTGAGCAAGACACTTTATTTCACATTGCTCCAGTTTACTCAGCTGTAGAAATGAGATGATAGGGACTGGGGTCCATATCATTCAACTGCAAAGTGGTCGTGAAGGTGCCACGGCAAAAAAGCACCCAGCACTCACTGTAAATGAGGTTGGTGTTAGGAAGGGCATCCAGCTGTAGAAATCAAGCCAGAATCAGTTCCCGTCCCACCCTTGCAAGCAGGGAAAAAGCGGACATAAAAATGAAATGATGAAATGATGATGATGATGTATATATATATATATGTATATATATATATGTATTTAAGTATATATATGTATATATATATATATATACCGGGAGAGATGACCCCTTAGCCTTTGTCAAGGCAGAATTCTAGGAGAAGGAAAACTCTGATATAACACCTGCAACCCTGATGGTATCCAATGATGTTAACTTGTTCTTCTTTTTGGTAAATATCATCTTGGTTAAGAGAGTGGGACTGGCTTTGTGCAGTGCCTTTGCACACTATAAAAGCTTCACGGCACAGGCATTGCTTTATATCTGTAGATCTCTCTGCACCTGTTGTCACATGGTACCATGGGCCCAGCACTATGTGTCAATAATTGTCACAAGTGTAGTGTTTGTACCAGAGTTTTCAAGTCACTGGCTGGACTAAAAAGTCACTCGTTCAGCGCATCGGTAG
>CAXHJY010000437.1:85000-90000 GCA_964016885.1 Eledone cirrhosa | reverse complement strand
TAGTTGCTGGTGTAACATAGCAGATCTGTGGATCTAACTAGACCTTCGGCCAACTCACTGTCAATGTGTCATAGGTCCGCTCAATTATGGCTGACCAATGGCAACAAAACAACAATCACTTCACATAATGCAAATGCCCAAACTGGCAACATAATAGTAAGAAAATATATTTGAGAAAATTATTTACTCTGACACATACACATAGGTACACACACACATTGAAAGAATATTGCTAATTGAAGGATAGACAGCAAATTGACAGAATCATTAGAGCAGATTTTGTGATATTTGTTCTTGCTTTTTGCACTTTGAGTTCAATTCCCATCATACATTGAACTGTCTATATATTGCTGATTTGTAGGTTCATGTCAAACAGTTATTTGTGGGCTCTATTTTTCAGCCAAGGCAATTGTAAAGATCAATCCATCACCTTCCTTTGATAGAGAAAAGTTGGTAGTCTTTCTTTGATTTATGGCTGTTGTGAAAGAGGTTGTATAGTGGGCAGAGATGAAAGGAATAAAAACAGTTTTTCCTTTCGGGTGAAACCCTCATCAACTTTTTTGTGTGTCATTTGAAGGGGAAGGTGATAGTAGAAGACATGATGCTGCTCTTGATAAACATTATGAAATGTGGCTAACAAGGGTGAAATTGGCATTGCTAAATGGTCCTACACTAACTCTGTGGTTGTAAGCTGGAGGCAAGAACTTGGAGAAAGAATTTACTTTTGGTGAGCCAGCATAACCTAGAATAATCTAGTATGCAGAGTGTCCTGGATTATCTTATGTCGCTACTTGTCCCTCATTTGGACGATTCTTTCTTGATATTACTTTGTTGTACTACATTGCTTCTGCTATTTATTATTATGTTAATGAGGATTGGTAGATTGTTAGAGAGTTAGAAAGAATGCTTTGTAGTTATGGCTTTTACATTCTGAGTTTAAATTCAGTTAAGGTCATCTTCAAAGGATCGATAAAATAAAGCATCAGTAAAATACTATGGTAGATATAATTGACTTTCTCCTTATCCTAAATTCTGATATTGCACCAAAATTAGGAATTATTATTATCTATTAATGTGTACCATTTTTGTTGTTGATCTCACTCTTTTACCTGATGTAAATCCATCACTGTTTCTGGTTTGCTGTTTTGTTTTTTATTTTACCTTTGTACCGTCCACAATGTCTTGCACCATTGTAGACCCCCAAAAGAAATCATTAGAATGTTGGATAGAATGCTTTGTAGTATTTAGATATGGATCTTAACATTCTAAATCTCGCTGAGGCCAACTATGCCTTTCATCCCTTTGGGTTAGGAGGGGCCATAAAATAAAATTCCAGTCAAGTACTGGAGTTGATAAAATCGACTTTCTCCTCTCTTCCCAAAATTGCTGGACTTGTGCCTAAACTACTACTACGACTACATTAATGTTTTGGTTGGTGGCATGTTGCCTTCAGATAAATATGGAACGTATTTTAGAATATGCTAAGAATGTGCTTAACACCAGCATTTAGTGTAATAATTGCACATAATGTTCCCTTCCTTCAACATAGTTTGGATGGAGATGGTTAACAGAAATTAAAAATTCACAGATTCCATATATAAATACACACACACACACACACACACACATATATATCATCATCATCTTCGTTTAACGTCCATCTTCCACACTAGCATTATATATATATGAATATATATGTATACAGGAAACAAGAAGAAGATGGAAGTTATTACAGTTACATGATAGATATTCAAACATCAAGCCATGCAGAAGTATCGGAAGATATATCAGAATCAATGAAGCAAATATCTTGAATCATATGCTGGGGAATAACAGTAGAGAAAGATTGAAATAATATGAGATATATAAGATATACATACATTCATACATATATGAATTTGTGTTTGCACACATAGAGCAAAGAGAAAAAGAGAGAGAATAATGGAAGATGTAATACATATATATATATATATCATCATCATCATCACCGTTTTACGTCCGTTCTTCCACGCTAGCATGGGTTAGACGGGTTGTCCTGTTGTGGGCAGTGTCTGGTCGGCTGACCATGCCTTGCTCATACAGGAACTGATCTGGCTTGATTTCTACAGCTGGATGCCCTTCCTAACACCAACCTCATTTACAGTGAGTGCTGGGTGCTTTTTCGTGGCGCCTACACGTCCACTTTACAGTGTGGGCTGGGTGCTTTTTTGCCGTGGCACCTCCACAACCACCTTGCGGTGGGGGGAGTGGGGGCATATTGTTTATATGCTTCAGCATGTACCCATGGGAGGTCGGGTACCCTGTATTACTGCGTGACGCCAGAAGTCACGGTCGTGTGTCATTGACTTTGAGAGGTGTAGTTGGGTAAGGTCGGCTTTTATCACCTCATCCCAAGTCATCTTAGGTCTCCCCACTCCGCGGTTTCCATCAACTTCTAGTGCTCTGCACCTTTTTATGCAGCTGTCATCCTTCATACGCATCACATGTCCATACCAGCGTAACCGCCTCTCCTGCACGCAGCATTTGATTCCTCTTATGCTCAGTCTCTCTCTCAATTCCTTTATGCTTTGTCGTTCACGTATATTACTGTTACACATCCATCGGAGCATGCAGGCTTCGTTTCTCTCTAATCTACGTAAGTCTTCCACCTTCAGCGCCCAGGTCTCACTACCATGCAACATCGCTGTTCGGATACACGCATCATACAGTCTGCCTTTCATTCTGAGGGAGAAGCCTTTTGCAGCTAGCAGTGGTAGTAGTTCCCTAAACTTCTTCCATCCCGTTCTTACCCTAGTTATTGTACTTTCTGAGCACCCACCTCCGTTGCTAATTCGGTCACCTAGGTAGCAGAAGCTGTCTACTGTTTCTACAGGGCCCTCCCAGAGATTGGTGGTACTTGTTTCCTGTGGCTGTTTGCTTGCTGTTTCAGCACAGCTGCTGCATGTGAATCCTACATTCTTAATTAAGCTTCCTGAGATCCCGCTACATCTCCATATACATATATATATATATATATATATATATGTAGATACAAAAAAAAACCAACCAATTTATCAGAAGGGTCAGATGGAGGGCCTAACACTTCGATAAAAAAACAAAATGTACTGATAAGAAATATTTATATGATTTCACTACATATAAAAATCCACCACACGACTCCTTACTTGAAAACTTTGAGAAAGACCTTTTTAACTTAATCAAACACCTCAAATTTAAGAAGTATAAATCTAATTTTCAAAAGGATCTTGATTCTACCCTATTGGATCTAAAAAAATCTAACAAAATCCATGTCCACTCTGACAAAACTGGAAATCTGTATCACATGGATATTGATAATTACAATGATATATAAAGAACTCAGGAAAAATTATAAAAAAACAAACAATGCGTCACTTACCAACATCAACAACAAAACACACAACATAGTAAATAGACTTAATATTGAAGATAGAACTGAACCTTTGACACTGAAAAGACCACATTTCAACCTAAAAGATCACAAATCTAGCTTTAACTCTAATCCTTCTATAAGGCTTATATGCCCTTCCAAATCTGATATTGGAATCATTAGTAAAAAAATTTTAGATAGAGTCATCCCACAACTAAGAAAACATGTTAATTTACCACTCTGGGAAAACACATCCCAGGTAATTAACTGGTTTAATAATATTAGAAATAAATCTTCTGCTTCATTTCTACAATTTGATATAGATAATTATTATTCCTCTATATCACCTATACTCCTGAACAAAGCCTTGATATTTGCCAAAAATAGATCTAACTTAACTTTGGATGACATTAATATTATTACACATGCTAGACAAACACTACTGGAATTTCAAAATGAATACTGGACCGGAAACACATATAGTAATCTATTCGACATTACTATGGGCTCAAGTGATTCTGCCCAAATTACTGATCTTGTGGGCCTCTTTCTTCTTTTTAACATAAATGCTTCCTTTCCCCACCTTAAAGGTGGTTTATATCGTGACGACTGTCTTCTTCTTTCCAATAACCTTAGCCTTTCAGAGATTGAAAAAAATAAAAAAACTTATTAGAACTTTCCTCAAAGACTATTATAATCTAGATATTAGATTTGAAAACACAAGTAAAGTAGTTAATTTCCTTGATATAACATTAGACTTATCTACAGGTATCTACCAACCTTACCATAAACCTAACCAAAACTTACATTACATACACTCACAATCTAATCACCCTAAATCTATCCTTAAAAACCTAGCATATAATATCTCACTCAGAATTTCTAACCTTTCGTCTAACCAGGATGTATTTGATAAAGATGCGACCTTTTATAACGAAGCTTTAGCTAGAAGTGGCCACAGAAATAAATTAGTATATATACCTTGTACCAATAATACTACAAACATACAACCTAATATTACCAACAAACACCAAATGAAACATACACACCTAAATGCCACTCACACTATACCCAAAAATACCAACATAAAACTAAATTTCTCTAACTCTTCTAATATACAATATAATAACTCTCAAAAAACTATTCATCCTACTACTCTAATAAATGTTAATAATAAAACTCCTAATAAACAAGCTAAAACACCTAAATCAATGAATCTAACTAAAACTGTGTGTGGTGAAGTCATTAACAATAATTCTTTTAATAAACATCAGGATACATCCTATAAAAATAATAAACAACATCGAAACCGTAATAGACGAGTTACTTGGTATAATGCTCCATTTAATTTACAAATTAAAGATAATATACCTAAAAAATTTTTACTATCCTAGAAAAGAACTTCCCGCCAAACCACAAATACCATCAAATTTTAAATAGATCAACAGTTAAATTCTTCTACTCAACAACCAAAAACATAAAACAAAATATAAGTGCCTATAATGCATATACATGTAAAAAAAAACCATGAGTATACCACCAATACATCAAACTAACCATAATATCTTCTCTGATACAAGATTCACGAAAAGTTGTAACTGTAGAAACAAGG
>CAXHJY010000437.1:67500-80000 GCA_964016885.1 Eledone cirrhosa | reverse complement strand
TAGTCCCTGCTTCCAGGTTTGGAATTTATTCTCTAGTTCTACCATAGATTCAGCTATGAGTGCGAGGTCATCAGCATACAGGAGTTCCCATGGGCATCCGGTCTTAAACTCCTCCGTTATTGCCTGCAGGACTATGATGAACAGGAGAGGGCTAAGAACAGAGCCCTGGTGGACCCCAACCTGTACGCTAAATTCCTCGCTATACTCATTGCTAATCCTAACTTTGCTGACTGCTCCCCTATACATGGCTTGTACCGCTTTCACAAGCCATTCATCTACTCCTAGTTTTCTAAGAGCCCACCAGATTACTGCACGTGGAACTCTGTCAAAGGCTTTCTCAAGGTCGACAAATGCCAAGTAGAGTGGCTTACTTTTAGCTAGGTACTTTTCCTGTAATTGCCTCACAAGGAAGAGGGCATCAGTGGTGCCTCTCCCTGGTAAAAACCCAAATTGCATCTCGTCTATATTCACCCGGTCCCTAATCAGCTGTGCTATAACTCTTTCTGTTACTTTCATGACCTGGTCCATCAACTTTATACCTCTATAGTTTCCTCTATCTAGTGCATCGCCTTTACCTTTGTAGCAGTTGACAATGATGCTACTGCACCAATCTTTTGGTATGGCCCCTTCTAGTATTACCTGGTTAACGATACGTGTGGTTATAGTGTGACCTACAGACCCAGATGCCTTCAGCATCTCGGCAGCTATACCCGATGGACCGGTTGCCTTCCCTATCTTCATATCTCTGATTGCCTTACTTACTACGCTGCCGCTGACTTGTACTGCTGGTCCCTCTATAGGGTCTACATGGGGTAGGGTCTCTTCTTCCCATGCATTCTCCTCATTTAGTAATCTATCATAATGACTCTTCCATGCATCTTTCTTCTCAGCACTTGTGAGGGCAAGCTCACCTTTATCATTCCGGATACACTTCTCTCCAATGACATCACAACTATCTCTGACACACTGCCTCGCAATCTTGAATACCTCCTGTTTCTGGTCCTCACGTTGTAAAACATGCTTGAATTTTCTATTCTCTGATTCCCTCCTAGCTAAGTATACTTGTCGCCTAGCTTCCCTCTTGGTCTCTATGTAATGTACCCTGCTCCCCCCGTTCTTCCATTCTTTCCATGCCTGTCTCTTGGCCTTGACTGCTTCATCTACCTTATTGTTCCACCACCAAGTCACTCTCCTCCTGCTTGAGGTCTTACTCCAGCCACAAACCTCATCCGTCGCCTCTAGTAAGTTATTTTTTAGGAACTTCCAGTTCTCTTCTACGTTAAATGTCTATCTGTTCTTCTTTACTGTCGTAGGCGTTGAGTAAAATATCTTTAAATCTGTTACTGGTTGAGGGGACTTTCAGCTTCCAGATCTTTCTTCTCCAGGTTGGCCTCTGTTTCAGGGCTCGTCTAGTTCTGACCGTGAGGTCGCTGACAACTAAGCTATGTTGGATGTACATTCCTCACTAGGGAAGGCTTTTGTGTTTACGACCGTCCATCTGTCACGTCCTCTGATGAGGATAAAATCTAACTGACTAGAGTGCTCCCCTGATCTATAGGTGATAAGGTGGTTGTCGGGTTTTTTAAAGTTTGTGTTACATATCGACATGTCATTGGCGTCGCAGAATTCTAGAAGTCTGAATCCTTCCTCATTCCAACTCCATGGCCTCCATGTACTCTATTGAAGCCGTCGCAGTGTTTACCTATGTGTCCGTTAAAATCTCCTGCAATGATTAGGAAGTCCTTGTCGTCTGTTAGAGCAGTAGTGTGTATTAGGGACTCGTAAAACCTATCCTTAAGTTCGTCATACATATATAAATACATATATATACATATATATACATACATTTAAATATATATATATACATATATATATACATATATATACATACATTGATATATATATATATATACATATATATATACATATATATACATACAGCGATGCTGCATGGTAGTGAGACATGGGCAGCTACCGCAGAAGATATGCGACGGCTGGAGAGAAATGAGGCAAGCATGCTCCGTTGGATGTGCAGTGTAAATGTGCGTGAACGACCCAGCATAAATGTGTTGAGAGAGAAACTGTGTCTGAGAGGGATAGAATGTAGTGTACGGGAGAGGAGACTGAGGTGGTATGGACATGTGATGCGCATGGAGGATGACCGATGGGTGAAGAAGTGCCAGGAAATGCCAGTTGAAGGAAGACGTGGTAGAGGTAGACCACGAAAAACATGGGCGGAGGTGGTGAGAACAGACCTCAGATCATTGAAGCTCACGGTGGAGATGACGAGGGACCGTGACGAGTGGAGAGATGCTGTGCTGAATAAGACCCGTCCCACCCTTGCAAGCAGGGAAAAGCGGACGTAAAATGATGATGATAATGATGATGATGATATATGTATATATACATATATATATATACATATATATACATATATATACATACAAGTGAAAGCAACTGGTGCGTGTCTTATAGGCAACATGACCCTCCCAAAGTATAACTATATACATACATTTATATATATTTATGTCATCATCATCATCATCATCAACGTTTAACGTCCATGTTCCACGCTTGCATGGGTTTGGACGGGGGTAGTCCCACGTGAGGCAAGAGTGATTGTCTTGCTCGCATAGGACTGTCTGGCAGGTTTTCTACAGTTGGATGCCCTTCCTAACACCAACCACATTTACAGTGTGGGTCTGGGAGGTTTTTACCGTGTTGCCTACATGGCCACATTACAGTGTGGACTGTGTTTTTTTGTCGTGACACCTACACAATCTCATTTGTTTCGGCCTGGATGGCGCGGCACCAACATAACTACATACAACGGGGTGGTGTGGATGGGGTGGGGGTGGGGGTGGTGGGACGGGGTGTATTTTGTTATAGATGCCTATATATACATATATATATATACATACATTTATATATATATATATGTATATATACATATATATATATATGCATACATTTATATATATATATATGTATATATACATATATATATATATACATACATTTATATATATATATATGTATATATACATATATATATATATACTGTTTCTACATTTGGCACAAGGCCAGCAATTACCCAGTACATTACTGGTACATTAATTTATCGACCCCGTAAGGATGAAAGGCAAAGTTAACCTCGGTGGGATTTGAACTCAGACTGTAGAGGGACGTAACTATGCTAGAAAGCATGGCGTCCAACCCTCTACCGATACTACCAATTCACCGCCCTTATATATATATATACATACATTTATATATATATATATATGTATATATACATATATATATATACATACATTTATATATATATATATGTATATATACATACATTTATATATATATATATATATATGTATATATACATATATATATATACATACATTTATATATATATATATGTATATATACATATATATATATACATAGGGGGGGGGGGTCATATTTGTGTAATATTGCCAGAATTAATAACAGAACCCCCAAAACAATGATCTGGTAAGAAAAATGGTCGCACATGCAATAGGGGCTAGTATCAAAACTACCCTAAAGGGCCACATATTTAAGCTCAACAAGAAGATCTACACCCAAAATGAGGGAGCAGCCATCGGCATCAGCATAGCTGGTGATGTTTCCAACCTTTTCATGGTATGGTTGGAAAGGAGACTTAAAGATCTCCTTAATGAAAGCTCCATAGAACTCATCATGTACTCTCGTTATGTAGACGATATCAATATAGTTATAAGAACACCCCCACTAGAGAGCACTAACAAGTTTGATTTAGAACGTAGCACAATGGAAAGCATCCAGCAGATAGCTAATTCCATACACCAGAGTATAACTGTAACTATCGACTACCCTTCCAAACACCCTAACAATAGCCTACCCGTATTAGACACGGAACTCTGGATTAACACTATAGACGAGAGAGCCCAAATTCTCCACTCACACTATGCTAAACCCATGGCCTCCAAATACCTGATACTCAAAAACTCAGCAATGTCCAGTAGTGTTAAGTTTAATATTCTGATCGCAGATTTGGTACGAGTGATGAAGAATGTGTCCCGCATGTGCGACCCAACAGAAATGGAAAGACACATCCAACACTTCATCAACCGCATGCAGTTCTCTGGCTACAACCAAAGCGACAGAGTCAGAGTATACGAAGGAGCCATGGAGAAGTATAAGACCCTCATAGAACTGGACATGAAAGGAATTTGCCCATTATATAGGAGCAAATCATGGAATAGCTTAGATAGGGCTAGACATAAGATAGGGAAAGCCACCTCGTGGTACGACAACCAGAGATACCAGAGTGTCATGTTTGTGGACGCTACCTATGGAGGGAAATTAGCTAACCAGTGTAGAAAGGCCCTGAGAAAGACCCACTTAAAGATTAAGATGGTAGAAAAGCCAGGAACCACCATAAAATCCCTGATCAGCAAAACCTACCCTTTTAAGAAAACCCACTGTACTAATAGGAAATGTATCATATGTAAGGTAAACCCCCGGATAAACTATAAAACTAGAAACGTAGTCTATAGCATAAGATGTACAGAGGGTACTTGCAGAAACATGACAAGAACATACATAGGCGAGACAGCTCGTAGCATAGGTGAAAGGATAGACCAACACTGGGGGGAACTAAAAGGACGAAAAAACGGGTCAGTACTATACACAGTACTAACACAACGGTAACATAGACAACATAGAGATTAGAATAATATCTAAACATAGAAATGATCCAGCAGATAGGCAAATCAGAGAGGCCAGTGAAATAGAACTTAGAAGGCCAAGACTAAACAGAAAGAATGAATGGAATAACAGCAACACCCAAACAATACTGACCTAAGAGAAGTATAAATAAATAAATAAATAAATACATACACAAGCACAATAACAACAAACACATATAAACACACACTAGTAAAGATGGAATACATTAACCGATACACAGTCACCCAATCACAACACACATCAAACAAAACACTATACACACACGCAAACGCATGCGCAAAGAAAACAAAATAAAATAAACAAACAAATAAATAAATATATACACAGACTAAATAAAAATGGCGTAGACATACAATGTAACGGGAGGAAACAATAGCACCACTGACGTGGTTACAGATGTGCAACGAAAGAACTTTGATAAACTATATATATGTGTTTGTGTCTATATTGTATCTGTATTATTTTTGACCGTCGGTCAGTCAATGGCAACATTGAGGACCGAATAAATTAGATTACCAATATAAAAGACACAGAAGCGAAAAGCGAAAACCAACCAAACAGTGAGTGTGTTCTGTTATTAATTCTGGCAATATTACACAAATATGACCCTCCCCAAGTATGACAATATTTGTTTCGACACACGATTTCATATAAAAAACCTCGAAAAACTAATTCATCGCCGTTATATATATACATACATTTATATATATATATATATATATATACATATATATATATAGATACATTTATATATATATATATATATGTATATATACATATATATATATAGATACATTTATATATATATTGGTGTTAGGAAGGGCATCCAGCTGTAGAAATCAAGCCAGATCAGTTCCTGTATGAGCAAGGCATGGTCAGCCGACCAGACACTGCCCACAACAGGACAACCCGTCTAACCCATGCTAGCGTGGAAGAACGGACGTAAAACGGTGATGATGATGATGATGATGATGATATATGTATATATACATATATATATATAGATACATTTATATATATATGTATATATACATATATACACATACATTTATATATATATATATCATCATCATCATCATCATCACCGTTTTACGTCCGTTCTTCCACGCTAGCATGGGTTAGACGGGTTGTCCTGTTGTGGGCAGTGTCTGGTCGGCTGACCATGCCTTGCTCATACAGGAACTGATCTGGCTTGATTTCTACAGCTGGATGCC
The DNA here is from genome assembly GCA_964016885.1 of Eledone cirrhosa. Lineage (NCBI taxonomy): Eukaryota > Metazoa > Mollusca > Cephalopoda > Octopoda > Eledonidae > Eledone > Eledone cirrhosa. The sequence goes on along the minus strand of CAXHJY010000437.1, from coordinate 74,037 downwards.
CTTCCTAACACCAACCTCATTTACAGTGAGTGCTGGGTGCTTTTTCGTGGCGCCTACACGTCCACTTTACAGTGTGGGCTGGGTGCTTTTTTGCCGTGGCACCTCCACGACCACCTTGCGGTGGGGGGGGGGCATATTGTTTATATGCTTCAGCATGTACCCATGGGAGGTCGGGTACCCTGTATTACTGCGTGACGCCAGAAGTCACGGTCGTGTGTCATTGACTTTGAGAGGTGTAGTTGGGTAAGGTCGGCTTTTATCACCTCATCCCAAGTCATCTTGGGTCTCCCCACTCCGCGGTTTCCATCAACTTCTAGTGCTCTGCACCTTTTTATGCAGCTGTCATCCTTCATACGCATCACATGTCCATACCAGCGTAACCGCCTCTCCTGCACGCAGCATTTGATTCCTCTTATGCTCAGTCTCTCTCTCAATTCATTTATGCTTTGTCGTTCACGTATATTACTGTTACACATCCATCGGAGCATGCAGGCTTCGTTTCTCTCTAATCTACGTAAGTCTTCCACCTTCAGCGCCCAGGTCTCACTACCATGCAACATCGCTGTTCGGATACACGCATCATACAGTCTGCCTTTCATTCTGAGGGAGAAGCCTTTTGCAGCTAGCAGTGGTAGTAGTTCCCTAAACTTCTTCCATCCCGTTCTTACCCTAGTTATTGTACTTTCTGAGCACCCACCTCCGTTGCTAATTCGGTCACCTAGGTAGCAGAAGCTGTCTACTGTTTCTACAGGGCCCTCCCAGAGATTGGTGGTACTTGTTTCCTGTGGCTGTTTGCTTGCTGTTTCAGCACAGCTGCTGCATGTGAATCCTACATTCTTAATTAAGCTTCCTGAGATCCCGCTACATCTCTTGTGTACCCATTGTTTGCATTTGGGGCAAAGAATGGAGTTCCTACCTACACCTTTCCTACATACTGAGCAAGGCCATTTCCCTGAGGGGATCTGGGTTCTGTTTTCTCGTCTACTTATAAGGACCTTAGTCTTTGTCATGTTGACTTTGAGGCCCTTTCTCTCTAGTCCCTGCTTCCAGGTTTGGAATTTATTCTCTAGTTCTACCATAGATTCAGCTATGAGTGCGAGGTCATCAGCATACAGGAGTTCCCATGGGCATCCGGTCTTAAACTCCTCCGTTATTGCCTGCAGGACTATGATGAACAGGAGAGGGCTAAGAACAGAGCCCTGGTGGACCCCAACCTGTACGCTAAATTCCTCGCTATACTCATTGCCAATCCTAACTTTGCTGACTGCTCCCCTATACATGGCTTGTACCGCTTTCACAAGCCATTCATCTACTCCTAGTTTTCTAAGAGCCCACCAGATTACTGCACGTGGAACTCTGTCAAAGGCTTTCTCAAGGTCGACAAATGCCAAGTAGAGTGGCTTACTTTTAGCTAGGTACTTTTCCTGTAATTGCCTCACAAGGAAGAGCGCATCAGTGGTGCCTTTCCCTGGAACAAACCCAAATTGCATCTCGTCTATATTCACCCGGTCCCTAATCAGCTGTGCTATAACTCTTTCTGTTACTTTCATGACCTGGTCCATCAACTTTATACCTCTATAGTTTCCTCTATCTAGTGCATCGCCTTTACCTTTGTAGCAGTTGACAATGATGCTACTGCACCAATCTTTTGGTATGGCCCCCTCTAGTATTACCTGGTTAACGATACGTGTGGTTATAGTGTGACCTACAGACCCAGATGCCTTCAGCATCTCGGCAGCTATACCCGATGGACCGGTTGCCTTCCCTATCTTCATATCTCTGATTGCCTTACTTACTACGCTGCCGCTGACTTGTACTGCTGGTCCCTCTATAGGGTCTACGTGGGGTAGGGTCTCTTCTTCCCATGCATTCTCCTCATTTAGTAATCTATCATAATGACTCTTCCATGCATCTTTCTTCTCAGCACTTGTGAGGGCAAGCTCACCTTTATCATTCCGGATACACTTCTCTCCAATGACATCACAACTATCTCTGACACACTGCCTCGCAATCTTGAATACCTCCTGTTTATATATATACATATATACACATACATTTATATATATATATATATATGTATATATACATATATATACATACATTTATATATATATATATATATATATATATACACATACATTTATATATATATATATGTATATATACATATATATATACACATACATTTATATATATATATATGTATATATACATATATATATATAAATACATTTATATATATATATATATGTATATATACATATATATATACACATACATATATATATATATATATGTATATATACATATATATATATACATTTATATATATATATGTATATATACATATATATACATACATTTATATATATATATGTATATATACATATATATACATACATTTACATATATATATGTATATATACATATATATACATACATTTATATATATATGTATATATACATATATATACATACATTTATATATATATGTATATATACATATATATACATACATTTATATATATATATGTATATATACATATATATACATATACATATATATATATATGTATATCAAATTCACCTCGTGGACGAGAATGCGAGCACTCCTCTTTGTTTCGTCCGCGGATGGCTAACATAACCCTATCTCCTCCCGCCCCCCACCACCCCCACCCTCCAAACGCAACCCAAAACTTCAGAGTTGGTACCATAAATGTAGGCACCCTAAAGGGTCGCGCTAACGAGGTTGTAGAAATGCTTGAACGTAAGGAGGTCGATGTTTGTTGTATTCAAGAGACCAGGTGGAGGGGTGGGTCTGCTAGATTCATTGAGGGTAAAAAACGATGTTATAAGCTTTTCTGGGTGGGAAACGACGATGGGCTGGGTGGAGTAGGAATCATGGTAGCAGAAAAGTGGGCAGATAAGATAATAGACGTAAATAGAGTGAACGACAGAATAATTAAAATAAGACTTGTCCTCAACAGAACTACGGTGACAGTAATATCTGCGTACGCACCCCAATCCGGACTGCCCGGCACTATAAAAGACAGATTCTATGAGACACTGTTGCTAACTACCTCCCAAATATCTGACAGTGACTATATAATTATTGCAGGCGACCTAAATGGTCACGTTGGACAACATTGTGACGGCTACGACGAAATCCATGGAGGCTATGGGTTTGGTACTAGAAATGAGGAAGGCTCCAGAATCCTGGAATACTGTGATGCAAATAACCTAACTATCTGTAACACTAACTTCAAAAAACGTGACAATCACCTGATTACCTATAGATCCGGGGAACACACAAGCCAGGTAGATTATATCCTTACCAGAAGACGTGACAGAGTGTCTGTTGTAAACACTAAATCCCTCCCCCATGAAGAATGCACCTCCCAACATAGACTGATAATTAGCGACCTCATAGTCAGGACGAGACGTACCCGACAGCAGAAGAGGACTATCCTCAGGAGAAAAATATGGAAGCTAAAGGACCCCACAGCCAGAAATAAATTTCAAAGCATATTACTTGATGCTTTCGACAGTAAGGAAGAGCATCTAGAATCGGACAATATAGAGGGACAGTGGAAATTTCTGAAAGCAAACCTGCTGTTGGCGACAGACGAGGTCTGTGGCTGGAGCAGGCCTGTAGGCAGGAGGAGAGTAACATGGTGGTGGAACAATAGGGTGGAGGGGTCAATTAAGGCCAAAAAGCAGGCTTGGAAAGTATGGCGGGATGGGGGAAGTAGAGTAGACTATCAAGTGGCCAGGAGGGAAGCTAGGAGAGAAGTGTACTTAGCAAGAAGGGAAGCGGAGGAAAGAAAGTTCAAGCATGTTCTACAACGCGATGACCAAAAACGTGAGGTGTTCAGGATTGCCAGGCAATGCGTCAAGGAAAACCGTGATATTGTCGGGGAGAAGTGTGTACTTAACGATGATGGCATACTTGCCATCACCGACACTGATAAGAAGGTAGCTTGGAAGTGTCACTATGAAAGGCTACTAAATGAGGAGAATAAATGGGAGAAAGACAGTCTCCCCCATATCGACCCGATAGAGGGACCAGCAGTGTTAGTCGAGGGGAGTATAATAAGTAAGGCAATCAAGGATATGAAGACTGGTAAGGCGGCTGGGCCTTCGGAAATAGTTGCTGAGATGCTGAAGGCATCTGGCACGGTGGGACACACCATGGTCACCCGCATAGTTAACCAAGTCGTACAGAATGGGGTTGTTCCGAAGGACTGGCATAGCAGCATCATCGTTAACTGTTATAAGGGTAAAGGAGACGCCCTAGATAGGAGTAACTATAGAGGCATTAAATTAATCGACCAGGTCATGAAGGTCACGGAAAAAGTAATAGCGCAACTAATCAGAGAGAGAATTGATCTAGATGAAATGCAGTTCGGGTTTGTGTCAGGCAAAAGCACCACAGACGCTCTTTTCATAGTACGACAACTACAGGAGAAGTACCTAGCTAAAGGTAAACCCCTCTACTTAGCTTTTGTCGACCTGGAGAAAGCCTTCGACAGAGTCCCCCGCTCCATTATCTGGTGGGCTCTTAGAAAACTAGGCGTTGACGAATGGCTTGTGAGGGCTATACAAGCCATGTATAAAGAAACAGTCAGCAAGGTTAGAATTAACAACGAATATAGTGAAGAGTTTAGCGTAAAAGTTGGCGTCCATCAGGGCTCTGTTCTCAGCCCCCTACTATTTATTATTGCCCTTCAGGCTATAACAGAGGAGTTCAAGACAGGCTGCCCATGGGAACTCCTATACGCAGACGACCTGACACTCATAGCGGAATCAATGGCCGAGCTAGAGAAGAAATTCCAAACATGGAAGCACGGCCTAGAGTCAAAAGGACTTAAAATTAACCTGGCTAAGACCAAAGTTCTAGTTTGTAGGAAAGAAAACAAGGCGGCGGTCCCTTCTGGGAAATGGTCGTGCTCGGTATGTAGGAAAGGCGTAGGTAGAAACTCCATCTTATGTCCTAAATGCAAAGTATGGGTGCATAAAAGATGTAGTGGGATCACAGGTAAGCTAACTAAGAACATAGACTTTACATGTGGCCGATGTTCTGGTGCAATAAGTAGCAGCAAGTGCCCACAAAATACTAGCTCTTTCAATTGCGCAGAGGGTTCTATAGAAATAGTGGACAGCTTCCGTTACCTGGGCGATAAAATCAGCAGTGGGGGAGGGTGCTCTGAAAGTACTGTAGCTAGAGTCAGAACTGGTTGGAAAAAGTTCAGAGAGCTTATACCACTATTAGCTGCTAAAGGGTTCTCCCTAAAAATGAAAGGCAGGTTGTACGATGCCTGCATACGAACAGCAATGTTGCATGGTAGTGAGACCTGGGCATTGTGTGCAGAGGATATACGCAGACTAGAGAGGAACGAAGCTTGCATGCTCCGCTGGATGTGTAACAGTAATATACGTGAACGGCAAAGCATAAACGAACTAAGGAAAAAATTAGAGATAAGAGGGATCAGATGTTGTTTACTCGAGAGAAGGCTGCGTTGGTATGGACACGTGATGCGCATGAAAGTCGATAGCTGTATTACAAAGTGCAGGGCAATAAAGATAGACGGTAGCCACGGAATAGGCAGACCTAGAAAAACATGGGATGAGCTGATAAACTCCGACCTCATACACTTACACCTCTCCAAGACAATGTCAATGGACCGTGACCTTTGGCGGTACTCAGTAACAGAGAAGACCCGCCTTGCCAGTAGGCATCTCTAACAAACTACACCCCGTCCCGCCACCACCCCCACCCCATCCACACCACCCCGTTCCATGTAAAGTTATGTTGGTGCCGCGCCATCCAGGCCGAAACAAACGAGATCGTGTAGGTGTCACGACAAAAAAACACACAGTCCACGCTGTAATGTGGCCGTGTAGGCAACACGGTAAAAACCTCCCAGACCCACACTGTAAATGTGGTTGGTGTTAGGAAGGGCATCCAACTGTAGAAAATCTGCCAGACAGTCCTATGCGAGCAAGACAATCACTCTTGCCTCAAGTGGGACTACCCCCGTCCAAACCCATGCAAGCGTGGAACACGGACGTTAAACGTTGATGATGATGATGATGATGATATGTTAGGAAGGGCATCCAACTGTACTGTAGAAAACCCGCCAGACAGTCCTATGCGAGCAAGACAACCACTCTTGCCTCAAGTGGGAAAACTCCCGTCCAAACCCATGCAAGCATCGAACACGGGCGTTAAACGATGATGATGATGATGATGATGATGATATATATATATATATATATATATATTTCAATTTCTATATCTCTTCCCCATCATACTTTCTACTTCTTACTCCCATTTCTCCATCCTCTACATATCTCTATCACTTTCTTTGTTCTTTTAATCATTCCTGTCTTTTTTTTTTTTATTTTATTTGCCTTCTTCTCACTTTCACTTCTTCCTCTACTCTTCCCCTCTCAACAACCCCTCCTCCTTATCTTTCTCTCCCTCTCTCTCAACTCTTCATCCAAGCAACACTAGCATCTCTCCCTCTTTCCTCT